>RSEH01000096.1:0-156753 GCA_006503475.1 Stentor roeselii
AATGAGTTAATAAATCCTATGAATCTTTTATTTGAATTACTACCGATTATTAGAATTGAGCCTGGTGAGTCTTTATATGGCAAATAAGGAAAAGTTTCTTGTTGTAATCCTTGATTATTTATTTTGCATTTTAGGGAATATGATGAATTGTTTAGTAGAGTAAACAAAAAGTGATTCCAATTATTTTCTTTTACTTCAATACACAAACTATAATTTTTATTATTAAGAACAAGATGCAAACATGATTCATTAGAAACCTTAAACATAATCCCGAAAGACTCTGAAGAATTGATTGAAAAGACTTCAGAGTTCATTACAATCTTCAGCCAAAACGAGATTGAAAACACTGGTGAAAGTAATGGATGCTCGCTATCTTTGTATTCGATACACGATGAAAGTTCTGGAAAATATAAACCTCGCTGAGGAAGTGGGAAAGGGTCGTTTTTTGATGGTTTGCATGATAATCTTGAAGCTTTTTTTGTAATTTTTTCAAGTAAAGGCTGATCTGAATCAAAATGAAAACTCAAAGCTAGGATATTTTTTGGAATGCAGATACCCTGATTTATTGTAAAGCCAATTGGGCATTTTTTATAACAGATTCCAGTTAAAATGTAGTCTTCACAGGAATTGCATGAAAAGTAACTATTATCATAACAGCTCAAACAACTATTATGGCATTCTATACATCTTTCTTGAAGACTTTTTATGTTTTTAAAACTTTTAATTGGGCAAACACAATTATTTTCAACTAGGGTAAAGCTTTCTTCACAAACTGAGCAATTTAAGGAATTTTGGCAAATCAAACAATTTTCTGAACAATTCAAACATTCAGCACCTGATGGATTTTTTTCACTTTTAAAGGTTTTATTTGGGCAAACACAATTATTTTCAATAAGTGTAAATTTTTCTTCACAAACTAAACATTTTAACGAGTTTTGGCATACCAGGCAATTTTCTGAGCAGTCCAAACATTCAGCTCCTGAAGGATATTTTGTATTTTTATATTTTCTTTTAGGGCAAACACAATTATCTTCAATTAAAAAAAAGCTTTCTTCACAAACTGAGCAAATCAATGAATTTTGGCATTTCAAACAATTTTCTGAGCAAGGTAAACATTCAGCTCCTGAAAGATAATTTTCGTTTTTAAAAGTTTTATTTGGGCAAATACAATTATTTTCAACTAGTGTAAAGCTCTCTTCACAAACTGAGCAATTTAACAAATTTTGGCATTTTAAACAATTTTCTGAGCAACTTACGCATTCTTCTCCTGATGGAAATTTTGAGTTTTTAAAGGTTTTATTTGGGCAAACGCATTTATTATCGACTAGAATAAAACTTTCTTCACAAACTGAACATTTTAAAGAATTTTGGCATATCAGGCAATTTTCTGAGCAACTAACACATTCTTCGCCTGAAGGAAATTTTGAGTTTTTAAAAGTTTTAATTGGGCAAACGCATTTATTTTCAACCAACATAAAACTTTCTTCACAAACTGAGCAATTCAACGAATTTTGACAAATAAAGCAATTATCTGAGCAACTCAAACATTCAGCACCTGATAGATTTTTTACACTTTTAAAGGTTTTATATGGGCAGATACATTTATTTTCAAATAGCGAAAAACTTTCTTCACAAATTAAACAATTTGAGGAATTTTTACAAACCAGACAATTTTCTGGGCAGTTTAAGCATTCTGGCCCTGATGGATAAAATCGTTGAGGACATGTACATGTGCCATTTTTTAGATTTTGTATCGTTGAACATGATTCACAGTCATTACTCTGAGGACCTGAGCAGGTTTTACAGGAGGTATTACAAGGCAAACAAATTCCATTAGAGTTGTACAAACCTGGAAGACAGACACAGTTAATCCCATTAAAGTAAAAATTTTGATCGCATTTCGAGCAATTTTGAATAGATTGACATTCAGAGCAGTAATCCATACATTCATGACACTTTGAAATAGAAGAATTCCAATAAAATCTAGAATTGCATTCACAATTTAAAGATTTCATAGAATTTTCAATGCAAGTCTTGCAGTTGTAGTCAAAGTCAAGACATTCCAGACATCTAATATTTAAACACAAGTTGCAGTCTGAACTTCGGACACATCCTTGACGACAGGAGCTCAAACAAGGTTGGCACGTATTGTTAAAATAGTAAAAATTAAGATCACAGTCCCAAACACAATTAGCAGTAGTAGAGGCAGAGCATATGACAGGCAAGCTAGTACTGAATTTTCCATAGTAAACAACAAATCGCCATATAAATCCTACAAAGCCATCTGATTGCGCCCCTATTCGCATAGGAGAAAAAGGATCATCAAAGATAATAAAAGTGTTAAACGTTGAACTACTTCCTTGCGAAGTGCGAATTGAGAGCTGGTAAAATTCTACATTAACAAATGCAATAAAGGAAAGTACAATCCAGGTATTGTTTTGAATATTTCCTATTGTATAGTTAAATGAAGAGTATTTAAAAGAACCTGCAGTTAGTTTTAACAAATCTTTTGAAAGTAAAATTCCATCAGTTGTCTGTCGAAGCCAGAAGGATATTGAAAAGTTTATTGGAATAGAAAAATTTGAAGTGTCTATAAATGATGAATTTGTGAAGTAAAATCCTCTTGATTTTGCAGGGATAGGGTCGTTTATAGTTAGCCTTGGGTAAAAGTCATTAGTGCTTCCTGTAAAAAATTGGTTTTTGAATGAATCATTGAAGCTGTCAGATATCTTGTTGAATGTTATATTTAAGAGGGCTATATCTAATGGTGAGGAGCAGACATTTCCAGATAATGTGAAACCAGATGGACAGTTTTTGGTGCAAAAACTACCGACTTGTACATATTCTGGAGTGCATTTTGTGCATTCATAGGATGTATTTCCATGACAGGCCAAACACCTTGAAGTACAACAAGTTTTATTATTTTCAGATATATTAAAACCTGCAAGACAAGGTGAAACTTCAAAGTTTTCAATGCAAGTTTCATTAAAATTATCACAAGTAAGACACAAGATACTTTTGCACTTGTTGCAACTTCCCCAAGTCGAGCATCCTTTAGTACACGAAGGGTGGCACAAAATGGGTCTTCCAGTCGTGGAACTATTGTAATAAAGATAATTTTGATATGCCAAGCAACTAGAAGACCCTTCAACAGAACAAATAGTTAAAAGTTTGCTTAAGTCATACAAAGGTCTCTGGCTAAATAACACTCTGTAGAGATAAACAGTGTTTTTGTTAACTGGAGTAATTTTTATTTCACCAGGCTGGTCATAAAAAACGTATCCAGAAATGCTTTGTGTCCTAACAATCGACATTCCACAAGCCAGTGTGAAATGAGTTGAATTATCATAAAAGTCGACAATAATCCCCATCAGTTTCCAAGTCGGTAAATAACATTCTCCGTCCACATATTTCTTCAAACTATTTTCATAATTTTCTAACTGTATAGAAAACGAGCCATCATACATAAAATTAAACTTTTCGCAGTAGATAATGTGAACTGTGTTCGAAATAACCCACATGCCAATAGTAAAAGTATAATTTAATGTCAGGTTAGGAGCAACCATATACTGAGTATAGTAAAACCAGTATCCTCTGTTGTTTATTGCTGTTGGATCATCCTCTTCTGGGTCATTGAAAGGAGAGTAAGTCGAGGCATTGATACCGCTTTGGAAGTAAAGACCTTGGTACATTGTAAAGTAATCGGGTCTTAAAATGATCTCTGAGAAGTTCGTTGGAGGGTAAATGCAAAGGCCGTTTATTAAGATGTAGTTCGCAAGGCACTCACTGCAGTTGAAACCATTTCCAATCATGCAATTTTTTCCGAAGTTGTAAGTATCAAGGGTAGAGTTTGAACATTCCTCGTCTTTTAAAAGGTACCCTGTGCAGGTGAAACAGTTACTGGAATAACACTTGCTACATGATGGCCGAATGCAAAAGGAAGAGCAAGAGTTTGGACAGTTTATACAAGTTTTATTGTAGTACTGATTAGGTAAACAATTATTTACTACTGATGTCTTGGAGATGCAGATGTTTGAGTTTTTTAGATAAATGTATGAGATAAAACCACTGAAACTTAAATTATTCGCAGAGCCGATTATGAAGGATGCTTTGTTGGTGTCCATTCTAAATTCTTTATTATTATAATTTCCATTACCGCCAGGATGGGAAATAAATTGATAGCCTTGATATTGATTAATTGTAAAAAAAGTAAAAACCCAACTATTCAAATAACTCCATGTGAATATTTGGTTAAAATCTTTCACCCCATCAGTATAATAATGATTAAACACAAAACTTCCATTATATCTCATTTCAAAGTAAACCTTCGAGTCATCTACTACTTGAAAAATAACTCCTGGTGACAACACACGAATATAAATCCCGACACAGAACCGAGGACCAAGAACCCATGACGTATTCGAAACGAGAAACGAACTGGAGAAGAAATAAAAGCCTCTGTCGAATGTTGGGAATGGAGTACTTTTTGATTCATTTCCAAATTTGTACTTTTCTGGATGAGAAAAGGATCCTATCGAGTTTGCATCGAAATTTCTGAATGAAAGGAAGTCTATTAAAAAAAGGTCCTGGGTTGAATTTGCTGTGCAGTTAACTCCATTTTGATAATAACCTGAAGGGCAAAAATTAAGGCAACTGAGTGAGAGGAAGTTATATCCAGATGTGCACGAGGTGCAGGCATTGCTAGTACAGTATTTGTTTCCGAGAACTTCTATGAATGTTATCAGAAATAGCAAAAAAAACATTATAACAATTAATTCAACAATGAACTACATGAATGTTTGAGTGGATAGTTTTATGTTTTAAGTGTTTCCTTGTGGTAAATAAGAAGAGTGAAGAATTTCTAAAGAGTTTTATGGTTAGAGTTAAAATCTATAGTTAGACTAACTTACAAAAAATAAGAATAAGTATAAAGCTAAGTTCATATATCAGAATCAAGCTATAAATTTCAATAAATCTTGAAGTTTAGTGCCTGCATCTATTGACTCATCCTTTTGCATTCAAAATAGTAATTTAAAATGGAAATTCAATAAGGAATAATATTTCGCCAATATGATTAGCATGTTAAAGAAACTTGTATTATAGTTACTTAATAAATACAAATCTAATCCTTTATATCGATGAAGTTGAAACCAGTAACTATTGTCTAATCCTTCAAAATCCTAAATTAGTAAATTATGATAAAAAGTCAATAAGTAAAAAAAATTTCGCTTATATCATAGAACGTTAAAGGAAATCAGATTATAATTAATAAATAAATACAACTCTAATTTTATAATATTCAATATGATACCTGCAACTATTGCCTGAACCTTTGAACCTTTAAATCGAAATTATGATAAAGTAATTTATTCTGACAACATAATTAAAATTATATAGAAATTTTTATTATAATTACTAAATAAATACAATTGTACTTTTGTAAATATGGAACTTGTAAAACTACATAGTGATTTTTTACCTAATACAAATCTCTCAGTGCTTCAACTTTCAAGCAT
This sequence comes from Stentor roeselii, assembly GCA_006503475.1. Lineage (NCBI taxonomy): Eukaryota > Ciliophora > Heterotrichea > Heterotrichida > Stentoridae > Stentor > Stentor roeselii. The sequence continues at coordinate 5,517 of RSEH01000096.1, forward strand.
GCAAATTTAAAATGAACCTGTTCAGAAATATAAGGATCTCATGATATCTATGATTCTTATTTCAAACTTCAATTTGAAATATAAATAGCTTAGTATATAATCTTACTTTCCGAAAATTCAAGAATGTGTTTGATAAATCGGAAGTATGAAAAATACAGATAGTCATATATTGAATTCAAGAACTGTTTGATATAAGGAAAGTATGACATATATGCATAATCTAAAATAAATTTTTAAGAAATCGGCTCTAATTATATGATCCTAAACTTATTCCTTGTTAAATTTTTCATAATGTCATTTAAGTATTAGCAAAGAAGCATAATTATAATTTAAACAACGATAATTACTCACATTATGATAATAGGACTATAATTCCTTTGGAATTGACCAAATTTAGGATTGAGCGTGTGATTTTGATCTTGCTTCTTTTTATATAATAAAACTTGGAATTTTATTATAAAGTAAGTTTATCTCCTCTTGATACTATAATGAATTATGAACAAGGAAGTATAAAATATAATCAAGATTAAATAAAACAGCCAAGTTCTATTGTTATGATTATTGTTTAAATTTTCCTTACTCATGAAAATTTAACACTTACAGACAAAAATATAGGATTTACTAATGGATTAATAAAAAATCCATTAAAATGCAAAGAAAGGCAAAAACTCCAGAAGAAATCCATGAAAAGTACAACCTTGTGCTGGACTATTCCAATGCCTTAAAAGGTCCAATAGTATTTACAAACGATTCTAATTACTTTTATATCTCAAATGATCAAATTTACCGAGTTTCATGCCAAACTCTTAAAATTGAAATGAAACTAGATCCCCAATTAATATCAATCAATTATTTAACTATTTCCCTCAACGACAAATATCTCGCAAGTGGCAACTACGAAGAAATCAAGATTTTCAAGCCAAATCTCCAAATTCCAATCTTCCAATATATCGAGCCAGGAAACCTAGAAATCAAAAAGGTTGAATTTTTGCATAAATCCAGAAAAATTCTTGTAGGATACACAGAACAAAAAATCGATTTATGGAACTTCAAGAAATCAATCAAGTTAAAAACTTTAAAATTTCCAAACATAATTTCAAATTTCCTAATTTCTCAAGCAGATGAGAAAGTGCATGTAATAGGAGGAGAATCACTGAAAACTTTTGATTTACAAAATTTTTCTATTCAAGGAAGGTTTGATAATTCAAGTGATTTTTACGTGATGGCCTCAACTTCAAATGACTCACTTTTAGTCCTGGGGGATGAAGAAGGGAAAATATTCACTTGTGATACAAAAACTTGTTTAAATCAATTGAAAGATGATAATCATTCTAACTGGGTTAATGTGATTAAAGTCAGTCCTAATGATAAACTAGCAGCAACAGGGGGCATGTGTAAGTTTATATTTGTTTGGGACATTGAAAATAACCAGTTGAAGAGAAAATTTGAAAGAGGATCTGATTCTTATACATCTTTTATTGTTTTTAATGAAAAAAGCTCTCATATTGTTTCTAATTTCGAAGATGTTTTTGTTGCTGTTTGGAACTTGGAAGATGGGAAAAAGAATATCATTGGGAAACATCAGTCTTCAGTACTTCAGGGAGAAATTTCTAAGGATTTTAAAGTATTTTTCACTGGAGGAAATGATAAAATTTTACTGTGGAATGCGAAGAAGTGGGAATTAATCAGAGAGGTTTGTGGACATGCTGCTCCTGTTAAGTGTGTCTTGGATTTAGGAAGGATTGGAATGGTTGTCAGTGCTGATTTTGATGAATATTTGAAGGTTTGGGATATTGATGAGAATTTTGATAGAATCACTGTTAGTGGTTGCAGAGATGTTCAGAAAATTATCAGGTATAAGGATAGGTATGTTCTTGGATTTTCTGATAAGTTTGTTTATGTTGTTTCCTTAGGGATCTAATTTTATTACTTGTTACTAGAATAATTAATCAACTTATCTTATTAGTATGTAAAATATTGTGAGATTTGACTATTCTATCTGAATATTTTCTAAAAAGATAATGGTATTTTACTATGATAATTAATCGGCTAAAATTTTTTCATTACATTTGCTGATATCCATTTGATTTGTATAGTTTTAATATTTTTGAGTTTTCGTAATTCTAAAATTTCAAAGAAACTTACCGAAAATGTTGATAATTCAACTTTCTGATATGACATTTCAAAACAATTAGAATGCTAATTTGTCAATCAAAGTAATTTTTTATAAAATTTACTATTCTTCTTAAATTAAGCTAAATTCTTAGCATAGTGAAAAATCAAATTCCTTAAAAACTTTAATATAAGAAATCTCTAAATATAAATAGAAACTTGCCAATATAAAATTCAGTTCACTATTTTGTTTTAATCACCATATCAGACTATGTTCAAACTTGCGAAAATATTCAATAATAACTAAAATTAGGTAATTTATAAAAATCATTAATTAATCGAAACAAATTGATAGGTCTTTCAGATATCATGAGAAGTAAAATTTACTCTTTTTTCGAGAATTTGTTTGATTCATTCATCAACAAATCTTAAAGTTTATCAGTCGATAACTTTACATTAATTATGAGAACTTAGAGATAATATAAATCCTCAATCTTTATAAACAGGCAATTTTATTACGAAAATTTTTGATGGTAATTTTTTAAAAAAGGAACATATACTGTTTACTAAGACTTAGTTTGAACTGCTTGAGATGCCAAGAATTCCAAATTCTTTGTTGTATATTTGATTTCACACTATGATTAAGTTACTGAAATTCAATTTAATAAAAATTTTGGTATCTCGAAACAAGAATTCATTAGGATACTGATTTAGAGGGTCAGGTTACTGCGCAATTTATATATTTTAGAAGAAGTTTCTAGAATTTTTACTTGAATTTAAATAAAATTATTGGAATAGGTCATTCTTTCCTTCTACATCAACTAAATCCCTTCGAAAACTAAAACTTCCCTAAAATCATTTATCCATTTTATTCAATAAATACCAGAAAAGAATAGTTTCCATAATAAAATTATCTAAAACAAAATCCACTTTTCTAAACCAAACCACTTAAATCCAACCCAAATCCAATAAAACTCCTAAGATAAACCCTCAGAATCCATTCCTAATATAAATGGTTCTAATTCTTCACCAGCTGGCATTGATCCTTCTCTTAGTCTCATCAGTAAACAACGACTGTTCAGACACTTCCTGTTCATCCTGCCTCTCCAAAAATTTATTCTCATCAAAAATCTGTTTGACTACCTGTCCGACAGGTTATTCAGATATTGGTTCATCATGCATCGAATCCTCTAAAAAGTCTTTGCTTTCAACCCAATTCTTCACTCATCTCGATTTCGAAGCATCATCAGTTGGAGTGTTCCAATCTTCAACTCCTTTTAACTCAGCTTCAAGATCAACCCCGATCCCAACGAAAGAAAGAGGATTTTACTTCGACAAGGACAGCGCTTTATCATCTTCTCAACAGAAAGACGTTGTCTCTCCTGACCTGACCATTCGTCTTCTACTGAGACTGACAGGCTGTGATTATTCCTTATGCACCATCTTTGAAGTCCAAGTGTCCTCAACAACAGTTTTTACCCTTTTAGTTGATTCTAATCAGCTGATATCGAAATGGACTTTAAAAAAAAGCTTGGATTTGGTGGAAAGTAGTTTTGAGCTGAAAAGTTCTTTTGAGTATTTAAAGTGGTTCAAAGTTTTGATTTATTGTTCTCAAGAATTGAGTTTTGTTGAGATGCATCATGTTTTAATGGATAATCTTGGAAGTGGAGCGGGAGAATTGAGGGTTTATGCTTTTGAGTTTAATCATGCGGATTATGATGAAATTTTTTATCATTTGGGAGGGGCGGGAAGGGCTTTCAAAGGGTTTTTATATGATTTAAATGTGGATAATGGAGTTTTACTTACTTATGGGATTTCTGCTCATCTTGTGGAATGTGATTATAATCAGTTCTATTTACATCCTCAATGTATTGACTGTGATCCTTCTTGCTCCACCTGGCCTTGGTGTGTTCGTAGAGGTCAATGTTCGAATTCGTATGAAAAACTGTGCTTTTCTCCTAAGTGCAGCTTATGCTCAGGGTATAGTCAAAGTCATTGCCAGTCATCAAGTGTTCAATGTTTCCGTTTTTGCCAGACATGCGATCCAACCACCCCTTACAAATGTTTAGCCTGTCCCCCCCACCTAACCCTAATGTACAACATGTGCATCTACAAGCCTTACAACTGGGACCCTTTCGACCTAGAACGTGCAAGCATATCACTAACATTCGAAACATTCGAGCAATACTACGGCGGTTTATTCCAAAGTGGAAATGACAAAGCAACATATGCCCCTTTTCACTACCCTGAAAGAGACGACCCTATTCCAATGAAAAGTCGAGGTCTTTACTTCACAAATTCCTCAAAACTAAAAAGCATCAGCGAAATTTCCATGTTTTACGAGAACAGCTTCTTGATCTGGGCAAAGCCGATGGGAATCGGGTTTAATTTCTGGAACTCGCCTTCTATTTTATTATACGGCGAAGGTCATTCCAGTTTACTTTTAAGTGACAGTGAGACTTGGACCCGTTTTAACTCAGTTAAGAAAAAAGTAGGACTGACAGGGTGGAACTTTTACGCTTTTATTCATAGTTTTTCATCGAATGTCTTTAGAAGTGAAGTTTATGTTAATGGAGATTTGATTTCTAGGTATGATGCACCTGGGTATCTGCTTTATGATATCAGGACTATTGTTTGGATATTGGGAGAAGGGTTTTTGTATAGTTTGAATGCTTTTAACAAGGCGAAAAATAATATTTATTTGGAGTTTAGTGATGGCATCTGTGGACAGGGAGGGTTTGCTACTTGTCTTTGGGATTGTGAACGTGATGAGTTCTTTGATGGAAGTAGTTGTAGCGACTGTGGAGATGATTGTGAATTCGGATGCATTGAGTCTTCATCATGTAGACTTTGTGCTCAAAGTGAATGTTTGACTTGTAATTCTTTTGATTATTCTTTGTGCCTTTCTATGAACTCGAGTAACTGCGCACCAGGGTGGCCATCATACGAGTCCTACAACGGTTGCTGCAGCGAGGCCTGTTCCAGTTGTGACGGTCCTTTCGACTACTCATGCCTTTCCTGCCATTCGCAGCGTTATCTATCAGGAACTCAATGCGTTGAGATCTGTCCTGCAGGTTTCCAAGATACCGAAGGCAACTGTCACTTAATCAATTCCTTAATTGCAGATTACACATTTGACACAATTTACGATGTTTATCATCATTCCAGCTTTCCTGTTTCCTTCTCCACCGGGCAGGACAACTCTTTTTACCCTGACCACCTTGCATCTGACCCAATTCCTGCTGTAAAGCGAGGCCTTTACTTCAAAAAATCATCTTTTCTTACAAGTTCTCAATTTTCTTTCTCTGACTCAATCACTATTGTCTTATGGATGAAATTTTACCGATTTGGAAGAATTTTCAAAAAAAATAACCTGGAAATGTTGACAAGTGATCAAAGTTACTTTAAAATAAGTCAAAATAGTCTTTTAGAAACTAAATTACCTCCTCTTTATAGATGGACTACTGCTTATTTCAAGGTATGGACTGGAATTAATCATCGAATCAATGCGGAAGTAGGAAGTTTGAAGGAAAAATATGGAAAAATTCAGGGAAATATTGAGTATTTAACTGATTCTTTTAGTAGTTTTGTACTTGGAGACCCTGATGACGGATTTGTTGGGTTTTTGTATCGTGTTATGATTTATAATCAGAATTTTGATATTAGCAATTTCAAGGAAGAGTCGGTTTGCTCGGTTAGTGTTAAGAATTCTTGCTTGTGGGATTGTGATTTTGGGTATTATTGGAATGGACAAAATTGTGGAATGTGTGATCTGAGGTGTCAGTCTGGGTGTAAGGATCAGGAGCATTGCAATATTTGTGGAGATCAGATATGTCATAATTGTCATGATTATTCTACAGCTTGTGACCAATGCAAAGATCATGCAATGTTCTATGGAAACTCATGCATTTGCAATGCCAGGTACTACTGGAACCTACCAACTGAGACTTGTGAACCTTGCGACTCTTCATGCAAGTTATGTACTAAACCTGGAGAGTGTCTTGAATGTGCTGATGAGTTTTGTGAAGCATGTTTAACTATTTATACTCAAAGTTGCATCGAGTGCATTTCTGGATATCAAGCAGTAGATGGTATTTGTGTGAAGTGTACGGAAAGTCAGTTTTATGACAGTGTTCAAAAAAATTGCCAGGAATGTCCACTTCCATGTAAAACATGTCCTAACAAGAAGATTTGCACTGAATGCATGCCAAACTCCCACTTCAATTCAAAAGATTTATGCGAATGTGATGAAGGATTTTCCTTAAACACCACATCAAAAATCTGCCAACAATCTTACTTTTCTATAAAATACTCAATATCAAATAAAAACGTGATAAAATTACACTTCGAAGAAGACCTTCTAAGAGACCTAAAAGAAAAAGACTTAAAAATTTCAGTAACAACATCATCAGTCTCCTTTTCTCTAAAAAAACTCACTCAAAACAAATGGGAAGTCGATCTTGAACTATCAGAACACGCAGATAAAACAACTCGAGTTCATTTAGACATAATTTCACGTCTCTATTCAAAAGAAAAATCATTATTTCTTCCAAAACATTACACAGCATTATTATTTATCCAAGAAGAAGTAAACACTGAAGGACTTTCCGAAGTGACGACAATAGTTCAAGGTACTCTTTTCACTGTTCTTGCTTCAGTCATTGGAAGTGCATTGATTTTAGCAGATCCTAAATCATTTTTCTTCTTTTTACAGACTTTAGAACTTTATGTTTATGTTTTGATTTATATTGTTAAGATCTCGCCGGCTTTAAAGTTTTGTTTGAAACTTTTGAGTCTTGGGTCGTTTATTCCTAATGTGTTCGAAATTCTTATTCCTTCAAGTCTTGGAGTGGAAATGACTGAAAAATTAAAAGATTTCGGATATGAAAATAACCTTTTTATAGTAAATTCAGGAATCAATATTTTCACTATTTGTGTTCTGACTGTTTTACTTCCGGTTTTACATACATTAAAACAACTACCTATAAACTACGTCCGAGAAAAAATAGAAAAAATTTTAAAAGATTATCATTTTCGAGTCGTTTGTAGATGTTTTGTTCAGATGTTCATGGAATTTATTTTAAACCTATTTTTTGGTATCACTTTTAATAAATTCGAGAATTCTCTTCAAATTTTCGATTTTGGGTTGTGCATCGTTGTATCTTGTGTGATAGTTATCGGAATATTCATATTTTTTAAAATCCTTCTTCGAAAAATCAACGATTTTAATGATTTTGAAATAGACAGAACCTGGGGAACATTTTTTGACGGGTTAAAATCATTGAAAAATTGTCAGTTTTTTTATGTTTTTTATTTTTTGAGAAGGTTTGTTTTGGCTTGTCTGATCGCTTTCGTGCCAAGTGACTTAATGCAACTTGTAGTCTCCGGGATTTTTTCGATGTCGATTGCAGTTTACGTTATGAACTTTCACCCATTTACCTTGAAACGTACAAATTTTTACATGGTTGTAAGTGAGTTGCTTTTAATTTCTTTTTATTTGACTTTGATTGCTGGGATATTATCGAATGGGTCGATAAGTATTTACACGATAGGTTCAGCTGGAATAAAGATAATTATTTCTGTCTTGATTTTTAATGCGGCTTTTGTTTTATTTGAACTCGGTCAGTTTTTATATGAAAAAATAAAAAATCGTGATAAAGTCAAAATTTTACCTTCAAATATCAATCAACATCCAGGAAATATCACGTGTATCATGGACCCTGATGAACTTTTCAGAAATCCTTCAGTAGAATTAAAACGTTCTGCAGAGATAGGTTTAAATCCGAAATAGTTTTTTTAGAATAATATTTTTAGTGTTTATCTAAGTGTTTAAATTAATTCTTTCAAGTCATTCAAAATTCTTCATCTTCATTAATTTTCTGTTTTTTCAATAAACTTAAAATGACCCAAACTAATCAAAAGTCAATCAGCAACCTTGAATCTTTTCTGTCATCAGCAGGTCTTTATATTCAACTTTTTCCTGGAGTCTTTCTTTCTGACCTGATTCGGATAAAATTTAAAGAAGACCTTTCTATTAACTTGGTGCAGTCTTACCTTCAGTTTATATCGGAGAGTGAGTTTTCTTTTAAGTATTCTCCAGAAAGTGAAGTCACTTCTGCGAGAGCTATTCTTTTGTTCCCTAATTGGAGAATGTCGGTTGTTATAACAGACTCGAACAAGACAGCTTTTTTGATTGGAAAAGATTGGTCGAATTATAATTTATCATCGATTATACCTTCAGATATACAACTTAGTTTGACTCCTACTCCTGCATCATTGCATATGTCTTATTTTATTCTTTCTATTGCTAGACTTACGGTGCTTAATTCGCCTGATTGTTCATCTTTTCCAATACTAGCTCAAGAAGCCTGCCACCCAAATCACATAGAAGACACAATCCAAGAAGTCATCGAATTCATCTACACCACCTCTTTAAAGCCAAGAGAAGAAATCGAAAACTACCTAACCAGATACCAAGAAATAATTGAACAAGACTCTTTAAACTACTCCAGCAGTGACGAGTTAAGTCTTTTAGAAAGCATTGCAGGAAAAACAAGCAAAATGAGTGACTGGGTCGGTCGTAAGATGAAAAACCACGCAAGTGACAGTGAGTCTTCAATAGTTCAATTCGACACCTTGAACCCTGAGATGAATAAAAAGAATCCATTTGACCTTGCAAGCAGTTGTGAAGATAAAAGTTCAATCGCTCCTCCTAGAATTAGTGTTGATGACATAATTGACTCTGCTTTTGTGAATAGTCTTTTGGATCTTGGCAACAAACGAAAAACGATTATTATGCAAATTGATGAAAAACCTGAAAGTTGCCAATGTGGACTATGTCCGATTTATTAGAGTAAATTTAAGAAATCTTTAGATTTATTTAGATTTTTTTTTCTAGTTGATTGGATGAAAAACTTCAGTTGTGTACTCTGGACATCTGATCAGTGGGCAGTCACTTAGGCTGAACTTGGGCTGCGTAACTCCAAAATTCAAAGCATTCTGAAAACAATTCCCAATACTTTCCGGGCAAAACCCATTAATAGTCATAATTCCATAAACTTTCATATAAGCATCAGTAGCTTCAGCCATTTTTCCACTCCTAAAACTAACAACATAAACATTCAAAAGCACTTCAACCTTAAAGCACCAAAATCTAGAAAGAGTATTCAAAACCTCCAAAGCCCTATCAAGTTTATTAACTTTCGAATAAGCCCAAGCAAGATACTGTCCAAAAACAAGGTGACTTTTGCAGTCATTCCAAAGATTTTCAAGTATTAAAACAGCATGATCAAGTTTATTCACATTTATTAACGCAATCGCTTTCATAAGTTTAAAATCATAAACCTGGTAAATTTCACAGTCTTCAGTCATTTTGTTACATAAAACTAAAGATTTTATCGGGTCTGCCCAAGCAAGTTTCCAAGCAAGACAAATACCGGTCAGAAAAGTCTTTGAAAAGGAAGCAGCTTGGTCAAAACAAGAAAAAGCTCTTAAGTTATCTGAACAGGCAGTGAAACATATTCCTAAATGACAGAAAACTTCAGATTTTAGACAGGGTGTTAAATCATTTTTTTCCAGAGACTTTTCAAGAAAAGTGATCGCTTTTTGAAGGTCTCGAAGTTTTTCGTAGGAGATTCCAAGTTTCATATAGCAAAGACTTGAGTAGTTAAAATTTGGACTTAATGCCAGTAGGTTTAAATATGAAGTGACACATTTTCCATAGTTTTTTTGTTTGTACTGAATTTGTGCGAGTCCGAAAAAGACCTCTGCGGGATTTGGAGGGTTTTGAAGGTTTAAACTTTGATTGTACCACATTTCAGCCTCTTGGAACCTCCCTAGCTTAAAACAAACATGACCTATTTTCATTGGAACTTCTTGATTAGACGGCTGGGAATTCGAAAAATGAACAAGTTCTAAATAGACCTCCTCAAGATTCTTACTTTGAATCAATGGAGTTACTTTTTCTATTGGAATCACTGAGGATGACTGAGATTTTGAATTCTTTTTCGTTTTAAGCGTAAAAATTTCAACCAGTGGTGAAAAATCATTCAATCTTTCCATAGAGTTTATAAGTTTTCTTGAACAGAATATTTAATAAATATCGGGAAAAAGTTAATGAGTAGTTAAAGGAAAATTTTTGGTTTTTTTTGGAACTTGAAATAGTTTTTTAGTTACCCGGGTTTGTTTTGTGATGATTTTAATGATGTTTGTATGCATCTGAATTTAATTTAAAGTTTATATTGAATATTAAATAAATCTTGCATTCTCAACTTTTGGGTAGAGATCCTGAAAAATCTTCCATAAGACATATTGAAAAATTATATAAATTCATTACATATCCTTTTATTAGATACACAAATTTTACAATATTTACTTTTTATCCTTTCAAAACCTTGAATTCCACCCGATATTTGAGGAATTCCCAAGTATCTGTTCAGCCCCATTCAAAAATGCATTTTTCTTGACTTGTGCACTTTTCTTAATAACAGATCCAGGAAGGCTATTATCGCTATTAAGAAGTTTTATATACTCGTTTCTTCTAACTTCTATTTGTTTCTTTAAATTCCATTCGTCGGTTCCTACGGTTGAAGGGCCTAAACCTCCTAGTTGGTAGTATTTAGAACTCTTTATTGATTCGTAGTCTTTGTAGGTGTATGGAGTGAACTCTTTTGATCGAAGACTTGACTCATCTGGCCTTTTTATTGATGATAGGACATGAGACTCTTGCATTGGTAATCTGAATGGCTTCGCTGATTGGGCTTGCTTTCTTGGAGGAGAGTCCGACTTTTTTATCATTTTTGGACTTGATGTTATTGTTGGTGAAGGCAGGATATAGGATCTGCGAAGTAATTCTGATGGTTCTTGACTCCTAAAACTACTTTTAGTCTCTTCTTTAAACAATTGACTATCAGAAGGATGAGTAACAGCAACAGAAGCTGAAACATCAATATTTCCAAATCTATCCATCTGAGCCATTCTATTCTTGAACCGTTCCTGAAAACTCAAACTCATTATATTATAACTAACAAATATTCAACAGAGCTCTAAATCTTTTCAATGAAATCACAAAAATTCGATAGTTGTTCAATTTGATAAGAACTTAACTTACTCAAGTACTTTTTTACTTCAATTTTTTCACTTCTACTCAGATTAGTCTGTGTCGGAAGATTTTTAATAAATCTTAGAAGTTCGCTTAGAGAGCCAAAAAGAACTGATTTGAAAGAAACTACTTCTTCTTCGACTTTTTCTGGCAAGTCGAAAAAACTTTCATTGTTAATAATGCATTCGACAGTTTCTAGAAGGCGAGAAAGTTTATAAAAACCGAGAATTTTCGCTATTTTTGAGGCCTTGATGTAAACTTCTATATGTAAAAAATCGGCTCCGATTCCTTGGAAACAGACTTCTAGCGCTTTTTTATAGTTTTCTTGTTTTTCATAGACTTCTGAAAGCATTACACAGATTTTTCCTACTGATACTAGACCTTCATAACCGTTTTCACATCCAAAGAGGGCGTTTAAATAACAAGCCTCTGCTTCTGTCAAGTTATTCATTTCTTCGAGGTAAATGTTGCCTAAGTTAAAGTAACATTCAGCATAATTTCCTTTCTTATTTATACCTTGAATATAATTATCAACAGCGAGTTCAATTTCACCAAGTGCCCTGTAAGTGAGTCCTTTATAAAAGTAAATTTCATGATTATCTGGTTCAAATTCAGAAGCTTCTTCATAAAGATTAAGTGATTCTTCTGGACTAAGTAGCCAAATACGAAACAAATGAGCCAAGTCAAGCAAAGCATCAACAATTTTCGATTTTCCAAACTTTTTATCTTCCAACTTTTCGTTTGCTTCACGAAATGAATCTAAGTCGTTCACTTTAAACTTTTCTAGAATCGGATCATCTTTTCCTTCAGCAAATAGCTTATACGACGCGATACAAAGTAAGGTTCGATCATTTAGAGGCTCTACAACTACTGGTAACTTTTTATCAGAGTTACTAGTTTCGATGTAGGCCAGGATCAAATCGGTCATGGCTTGATTATATTCACAATAAAGACTCAAATGCATAAAAATCTCTCCAGCAAGTTGAAGTATTTCAATACTATTACAAAATTTCCCGATATTTTGATAACATTTTGCAAGTTCATAAAGACTTTTCCCAATCCTGAGCAGCATTTCTTGTTCAATTTTCAGTTTTGAGAGCTGATCAAAGTCAATTGAAATTTTTGAAGGATTTCGATTATGGACTGGTTTTTTGTTACCCGCAGGTCTAGAGACTCGAGTTTTTAAGTTATTGTCGAGACGAGTTTCTTCAACTTCGTTTTTTTGAAGAAAGACTGGAAGTGGCCCGGAATAAATCATGTTTCGTGCGCCTTCTGATTGGACCGGGGTGCATATTGACTCTTCTCGTCGACTTCGGTTTATTGGAGGGTCTTTTTTAAGGTTTTTTTCTTTTGATACGCATTTTCCCATAGTATAATCTGTGAATTCAAAGATTAGTATTTAAGGTAATCAATTTGAAGAGACTTTAGAAGTTTATGGAATTAGGAAAGTTTTAAGATTTTGATAATTGATTATATTTTATGAAGAGAAATAGATATTTTTATTTGAAGAAATTAGTTCAACTTAAGGGAAAAATATTTGATAATACTTTTAAAATCTTTTATTTCTTTTCTTTTTTGGATTTTTTTCTGAAGTTTTCTCTGTTGATATAAATTTAGTACCTAGATCCAAGTCTCTTCACTTCCATTTATTTACTAAATTTACTTTACTATAAACATCTCTAATAAATTAAAATCCTCATTGAACTGATAATCATTCAATAATCTCTAAACATCTTCATTAATCCAACAAGTCTCACCCAAAATCATTAAAATTTCTAAAACCTCTAAAAACTGATCTTCACTCAAAACCCATCATCTCAAAACCTCATCCCAACCCTTCCAAATCCATTCTCATAATTCTAACCTAAACTAATACGGAAAATTTTAAAAGACAAGACAACCTTTATTACAAGAGCAGTTGATTTCTTCAATGACACTTTTATCCTTTCCCTTTTCCCTGCTCCTGGCAATAAGAATAGAAGTAAGAGCATTATTTTTATCTTCTTTTTCCTTCAAAATAGCCAAGTTGTAATCAAGTTTTTTCGTGATTGTCCGTACCTGGTTTTTCAAGCTGTCAAGTTCAGAAATAATCTGAGATTGAGAAATACTCAAAGTTTCTGTTGATGGAGTCGGTGCAAAGTTTTGAGTCGTTTCAATGCCGAAACCGGTGTCTACCCCACTGAAGTCGATGTTTTCTCTGTTAGGAACTTCTATGAAATTGTTTAAAGGGGAACCTATTCGAGACACGACATTTGAAGGGATTATAAACCTTTCAGGAAGTTTATGGTCTTTTAGACTTGAAGAGTTAAAATCACTTTTCGCCATTTAATTATTCTAAACTTGTTGAGAAACTTGGAAATTAGTAGAAATTAGATGGAATTGTTTTGGGTTTTATATGGGTTTAAGGAAGAGTTGGAAGGAATGATTTTTAGTTTTGGTGAAAAGGGTGAGATTTTAGTTTGGTTTAGAATGAAGGGGTTTTAAGGGTTTTTAGTGTTTTTGTTATAGAATCTGTTGCTTTTTTTTGATTTTTAAGGGTTTTTAGTGTTTTTTTTTAGAATTTTTGTTTTTCTTATGACGATTTTGAAGTAATGCATTTAATATTTTGCAAGGCCATTATTAATAAAGTTTTATTATAATACAAATGAAGATAATTATTTGGGTTTTTGAATTTTCATTATATACTTGAGAGAATAGGTCCTTAACAGGAAATAATCCAATTATCAAGCTTGTTTAATTAATGAAATGATTTCCTTCAATTATCAGAAAATTTTAAATACTTTCTTAGTCTTTCTTTCTACTTTGATTGTTTAAAAAGTGAATGTTTAGAAGAATGAATGTTTTGAAGGAATTTCTTATAAACTTGAGTTTGTTTAAGTTACTTATATAAAAATGGATTCGATCATCCCCAGTACTATTTCTCGGAATCAGAAAATTTTGATTTCTGCTTCTGGATCACTACTGCTTTATTCCTTGATAAAATACCTACGAAGAAGAGCAAAAGCCAAAAAAATGAGAGATAAAGGTAAGGCTAAGTTGAATTCAAAACTTTCCCAACCAATTCCAGTTCTTCCAAAAGTTAGCGAGGAGAAAACAGCAGAAATTCTTTCTTTGAAGGTTCATGAATTAGTAGAAGGTCTAAACAACAAAACACTTACTTCAATGGAAGTATTATCTGTCTATATTTCTCGATGCATCGACCAAGGCCGCCGTTTGAACCTTTCAGCGGAGGAGTTATTCCATGATGCAATTACTCGAATATTCTCTATTCCCGCTTCAGGTCTGCTTTTGGGAGTCCCGATTTCCATAAAGGATGAAATTTTTCAAGAGAACTGCTCGTCTTCTGGGGGTGTTGTGTGGTTAAGTGAATCTAAAGATCCGAATGATTCGATTCTTGTTTCGCTACTTAGGAAACAAGGAGCTTTACCATTTGTGAGAGGAAATGCCATGCAGTTGATGATGTGGTTTGAAACAACGAATAATTTGTATGGAACTGCGCAGAACCCATGGGACACTAAACGAACCCCTGGAGGAAGTTCAGGAGGTGACGCTGGACTCGTTGCTTCAAGGTGTTGTCCAATCGCTATCGGGTCAGACATCGCGGGAAGCATCAGAATCCCATCCGCTTTCTGTGGAGTTTATGGATTCAAGCCGAGTTCACGAAGAATAACTAGTATGGATTGTGTTGCAACACATCCAAAAGGATCCTGCCCTTTAGAATTTGTTGTCAAAGCATCATACGGACCTATTGGTAGATGTGTTGAAGACTTATCGCTTGTACTTCGGTCATGGTGGCGAAGTGAGTTGTGGGAAAATGATGATGCAGTCATACCTCTTAGTTTCAACGAGGAAGAGTATAAAAAAGAAGGAAAACTTAGAATTGGGTACTTTGAATATAATCAAGTCTTTGAATGTGCTCAGGTAGTTAAAAATGTTGTCCAAGAAACTGTTCAGAAGTTGCAAGAACTGGGACATGAAATGATTCCGGTTAATACAAACATGATTCCAAGAGCAGCTGAACTGTTTATTAGGGCAACTTATGCAATTCCTGGAAGTTATATGATGGAAGAATTGCAAGGAGAGGATCCTGCCTGGACTTATATGAAGAGCTATTACCAGGCCAAATCAAGTATATTCGACTCTCTATACCGAATGAAATGTTTTTTAACAGGTCACTGGCGTTTAGCATACTACTTAAAATTCGCAAAACAATCAACCTTTTCAGAATTCTGTGAAATTTCACGAGGAATAAGCGAGTTTAAATTTGAATTCGGCCAATACTGGAACGAGTTAGGTCTCGACGCGATAGTCTGTCCAATCTGGCCATTAGTAGCTCCTCTTCACAGAACAACAGTGAAAATAGCTCCTGCTTTTTCCTATTCTTTTCTTTGGAACCTTTTAGACTACCCAGCAGGAGTGGTTCCAGTGAGACAAGTTCAAGAAGGAGAAGACATTTACGACAGTAAAGAAAGAGATAGTTTTGTGAAAGTCGCGAAAGAAATCATGTCAGGAAGTGTTGGACTTCCTGTTTCCATTCAAGTCGTCGGCAAGCCTTATGAAGACGAAAAAACTTTAAGATTGATGAAGGTTGTTGAAAAAATTCATCAGTTTCATAAATTGGCTGATATTTAGACTAGTGAATAGATAAGGTTATTTATGGAATAAATGATATTTAGACTTAGGTAGTGAATTGATAAGGTTATTTATGGAATAAATGATATTTAGACTTAGGTAGTGAATTGATAAGGTTATTTATGGACTAAATGATGGAAGGGTTCGTCAGGGAACGGTTTGATGATCTGACGTTTTCGATGTTTGTATTCATCATTATTGTTGTTCTTCTTCTTAGAGCGTGTGATACTTTTTTCTTTACTAACTTGCTGAAGTCTTTCACTTGGAATGATTTTAATGCTAGTGGCTCTACGGATTTTGCGAAACTTTCAGAGATTTCGACGTCTTCTCGGGAAACTTTTCTTTTTATTCCTTTTACTAGTTTAGGAAAATCGATTCTTACTGCATCTTCAAATTCATAAAGAATATCAATTTCACTTTTTCCTGCATCTCTTGATGCTCTTCTCAGATCCTTGAAGGAAGTGATGGCCTTTCTAAGCTCTCTATAAATTCTGAGCTTTATTGTAAACTGTTCGTTAGTAAGACTATGCAGGTCATTTTTCAGTACTTTTTTCTTATAAATAACGATTCCATTTGGCTTAATTCGACAAATTGTCTTACTTTTCCATTTTAATGAAAGAAAATAAAGTGTCACAGCCTTTCTTATGCAGATTCTTGCATATTTTTTCATGTCTTTTGAATAATATTTTCTTGATATCCAGGCATAAGACAAGTTCTGACCTTCATCCAGTTTCATTTTCTGATGAATGGTAACAACTAACATGCCGAGGTACATGTTTCCTAAAATGCAAGCTATAATGCAAATACCTCTTCCAAGATGAGTCATTGGGTACAGATTTCCGTATCCGACTGTTGTGGTTGTATAAAAGATAACCCACATATTATCCCAGAAAGTCCTCAAGCTACTTTCTGTACTAACTCCCTTAACTTCTCTATCAGGCTGTTCACAAAGTTTCATAGCAATAGCAGTAAAAGTCGACATAAACAAGAAAAATGCTGCAATTCCAATAAAAGGTGAATGCTGAATATAACACTTCAATGCAAAATAAGCATCAGCCTTAACCGCATGTTTCCCACAAATTTTCTGTGCCTTAATCTGAGTATATTCCGAGTAATGTCCAAAGAGTCTTAAAATGACATAAAGTCTAACCATTGACACAAAAGTAAGAACAGCACTTAACGAGTACTCAACAGTGAACCCTAGCATTTCGACTGAGAAAGTAAAGTCGAAGTAAGGAATCGCGACAAGAAAGACCATCAAAATTTCTACCATCATTGGTTTGTACAACCCAGTAGTAAGTAAGTTATCCGAAATAGAGACCTGGTACTTTGCAAGCATTATACTGAGTCTAACCTGGTACCTTCTAATGATCCACAAGATGGAACTTAAAGAAAGGACTAAAATGATCAGGCGAAGGTTGTTGATGAAGTCAGTAAACTTGTAATTATTCTCGAAATAAAGGTTATGTTGAAGGATGGTCACTCCACAAACTATCGTGTTGATCAGGGCGAGAACGGTGTCGTCATTCACCAACTCGCTCTTGAATGAGTCTATCATTTCTTGATTACTCGCTGGTAATAGAAATGCATTCGACCGTCTTCGTCTTGTTGGGCTTGAATCAGTGATAAATACTGATCTCTTGTCCTTTTCTACTGTCGTGTAGCCTAAAAATGTCTCGTCAAACTCAATCGGCTGAACTTTCATTAAAGTAATATGAAAAGGTACTTCGGTAAAAATAACACCCCGAACAAAGCACTTCAAAGTGATAGAATTGATTTTTTTAGTCTTAAAACACCGAAATTGGGATTCGGGTATTTGAATAAGTCGGTTCAACAGCTTAAAAAGGAACTACTGGAGAAAAATGAATATGAACAAGCCTTGAAAAGATTGGACATCTCTCCAAACCCATCTCGATATCGAAACCCATTCAAGACCATTCCCGAGTCCTTAACAAAAACGACCTTAAAAAGAAACCGCTTTATCCAAGACTTCGACATCGACGAGTTCATCGACGCGATGTTTTTCCGAGTAAACAATTCCTACCTTCTAATAAACAAAGAATTCGGAGCTCCAATCGACTTTTTCACAGCAGAGCTTCAAGTAAAGAACTTAAAAAAGTTCAAGCCAACAATCCGAGGTGTTGAAACAGACGACGTAGACAAGACCCCACTCGAGGAATACTGGATGAAATACATCAGTCCTTTGCCAGCAGTGAGATGGGACGTGTTCGAAGAGGCTCTCTGCAGATATTTCATCATTTCAATCAACCAGTCAGTAGGAAAAGTCAGAAAAATCAACTGGGACATCTTTTTACCCAAGCTTTTCAAAGCCACTGCAAGTATTTCAAATGAACTCGAACTTTGGCCTGGTCACCCAGGCCTCGGGCCGATTAATTTCAAGTTGCCTATTGTGACTCTTTGTAACTTTCAAAATTGCATCACTTCTGGAAAGTTTAAAAAAATAGTCATCAAGTCCATCAGGCTTGAAACTTTTTATTTAACTGAAAGATTCAAGAAAAATGTTTATGTTTTCGCTTGTGGAACGGAATATAAAGGAAACTGGAAAAGCTTTCAAAGAGATGGACTTAGTAAATTGACTTGTAAAGAGTATTTTTCGTATGAAGGGTACTTTTTTAAAGGACTTCGACATGGATATGGAGTTTGTAAGGCTGAGGAATCGATTTATAGTGGGTATTGGGAAGCTGATTTTATTGATGGACCTGGAGAACTTTGCTATTTTGATGGGTCTGTTATTTCTGGAGTTTGGAAAATGGGGAAAGTGGTCAGTGGAAATTTGAGATTTTCAGGAGGTGAGTTTATTGGGTACTTCAATTCTTTGTTTTTTGAAGGAGCTGGAACTTTTTCTTGTAAAAATGGAGATGTGAAAAAAGGGACTTGGTCTAAAGGAAAACTCAATGGAAACTGTGAAGTCGTTTTAAAAAACGGGTCATTTTACAAAGGGTTTTTCGTCGATGACCTCATGGAAGGAGAAGCCCTAATCGACACTCCTCACTTCAAATACACTGGCTTGGTCAAAGAGTCTCTTCCTGATGGGGAAGGCTGCATGACCTTCAAACAAAAACCTGTCGAGTATAAAGGATTCTTTATTTCAGGTGTTATTAATGGAAAAGGTATTTATCGGGTCGATTCTGATTATTTCAAAGGCGAGTTCATTCATGGAAAACTCACTGGAAAAGGAGAAAAAGTCTTTTCTGAAATCGCGAAATACTCTGGAGAGTTTTCGGATTCGATGATGCAAGGAAAAGGGGTTCTTCGTATTTCTTGTGAAAAAATCAAGGCTATTTTTTCAGGAGAGTTTAAAATGAATAAGTTTCATGGAATTGGGAGGTTAAAAATTGAAAATAAAGAGTATAGAGGCGCTTTTGCTTCTGGAGAACTTCATGGAAATGGAGAAATTAATCTTGAAGGAATGATTTTTAAGGGAAGCTTCAGTAAAAATGAGATTAATAGCAAAGGTGCTGTGCATTTTATTGATGGAAGTTATTATAATGGAGACTTTTTGGCTGGGGTTCCTTTTGGTAGTGGTGAAGCTCTGGATGACAGTGGATACTGGATAGCTTCCAACTTTGTCGATGGTAAACCATCAAGTCGCCATCGTCTAAACCCAAGTTTTTTCGCAAACCTTCAAAATTTCAAAGCCCAGTTGAGTCAGTTTTTATCAGACCTGACCTGGATAAATGAAAAGTTCTTAGTAAATAATTTTATATAATTTTAAAATATTTTGCTTCCAGACTTGGAAGTTTCGAGTCAGAAGCCGATCTTGTATGTAGAAACTTGCGAGGCATATCTTTGAACGTTTTATGTGAGTTTCTAGGCCTGGGGTCTAAAAGTCCTTGATTTTGTTGTTTTTCATTATCAGGTTGTGTTAAGTCAGCAC
This sequence comes from Stentor roeselii, assembly GCA_006503475.1. Lineage (NCBI taxonomy): Eukaryota > Ciliophora > Heterotrichea > Heterotrichida > Stentoridae > Stentor > Stentor roeselii. The sequence continues at coordinate 25,259 of RSEH01000096.1, forward strand.
TCAATTTTCGACTTCCTGTTTGTTTAATTGTAGAAATCTTTTGAACGTTTAAATCTCTTACCCAGTTCTTTGGACGAGTTTTTTCCAGGAAAGATAAAAGGTCACTTAAGGAATCAAGTCTGTTTTCTAAGTTCATTTCTTTGAAAGTGTCTCGACTGTTAAAGTGAAAAGATGCTTTTTTCAGGTCATGTTTATCATCAGTGCTAAACTTTTTTCTCTGAAAATATTCATGAAAAAACTGTTTTTTTCGATTTTTATGAATAGTTTTTGCAATCATTTCTAAAAAAACAGGAGAATTGTTGATTATCGGCTTGTTTAAAGGTACTCGAATTCTATTCATCTCTCTTTTCCTTATTTCTTTTTCCGGTATCATAAGATTATGTTGAATTTCATCATCACTTATTTCTTCAGAAGTCCCTTCACTTGGTTTAAAGCTGGAAACTCTTTGAAAGTCTTTCGACCCGTCAAAAGTTTCATTTTGAAATATGAGTTCATCAATTTTTACAAGAAAAATATGATGAGTCCCTGTCATTAAAAGATCCAAATTCATTGAAAGAAGAGTTTTCGAGAACCTTCCCATCATTTCACAGAGCCCGACAACGAAATTCACGATTTTGTCTGAAATGTTTTGATCTTTAAGCTGGGATCCTTTTTCTTTGTCGAATCTTCGAGTTTCTATTTCTAGATGAAGCTCGTTTTTTGAATTGTTGCATGAAACTCGGAAGATGCTCGGGTCTTCGATGCCTGGAAGTGCCAGATGCATGCTGGTTATTTCAAGACCGTGCATTTGGTTGTTTACTAACTCTGCTGCTTCTTTGGCTGATATGATTTTTCGCCCGTTCTTGTGATATAAGTAGCAGATGAACTTGTCTGGCTTATATTCGTCTAGCACTGGAGACCGCTTTGATAAAAAGTGAGACATCAGGTACTTAACTTGATTTGAAGGCGATGAAACTAAGTTTCGATGCACTTGTCCGTTAGAGTTCAGACAGTACCAATCAAGTAATCTTTCTCTTCTGCAGAAACCTACTTCAAGCATATTTAGAGAAATTTGTCTTTGAGCGAATTGAAACAATAGCCAGTTGAAACTTTTTTTTTCCATTTTTATTCTATGCTAGATTTGATGTAACTTTTAATCGCTGCCAAAGAAACCAGGTTATTTTCTGGTTTTACCTTCATAGTGAAATCTCTCCACTCACTCGGAAGTACGTTTTCCAAGTCACTCATGAGATGTTTCAAATTCACAAATCCTCCTTCAGCTCCAAACAACTTAGCAATATTCTTTCTTTTAATCTCTTTATTCCAATCAGTTAAGACAATTTTCAGTTCAGTGTAATCAATGACTCCACTTTGGTCAATATCAATATTGTTCATAATAGCATCAATCTCTTGCTCTACATCAATTCCAGCCTGTCCAAAGGTAAATATTAGTTCTTCTTTGCTTACTTTTCCATCAAAATTCTGATCAATCTGCTTAAAACACCTGACAATTTCATTATCCTCCAGATTCATCTTAAAGATATAAAAACACAAAAAACACCTAGTCAAGTTCGACCTTACCCTGAAATTCTTGAGTTTATTCAAAGTGTTATAATTAATGCAATAGCTAGTTCTAGACTGCTGTAACCATATATGACTCAAAGCTTGTTCCGTAGTAATTCGAGTATTAGGGTTTCTTTCCAACATCTTGCCAATCAAATCTCTAGCAGCCACAGAGAGTGACTCATAGTTCAAATTGATGAAGTCCAAATTACAAGCACTAATTTCATTTAAAATTCCATCAACGTTACGACAGAAAAAAGGCAATTTCCCAACAAGCAGTGTGTAAAGAATGATTCCAGCGCTCCAAACATCACATTGAGACGACAACTGCCCGACAGTAAGGAGCTCTGGACTGGTGTAAATAGGGTCAATGAACTCTAGTCCAGTTATACCTTCCTTTGATGGCCTTGCGAAGGAAAAACCGACGATTTTTGCCAGGCTGTCTTCGGATTGGCTTGAAACCATTATGTTGTTTAAGGTCAGGTCACAGTGAACTAAGTTTTGCTTGTGGATGTAGTTTAGACCTAAAAGAATGTCGAGCATGAATCTTGCTACTTTTGTCTCGTCTCCTGGCTTTTTTATGTGGTCTTTTAGAGTACCTCCATTTATGTACTCGTAAACTATGTAAAAACTTCGGGTTGATTCTATGGTTTCGTAGATTTTTAGAATGTTTGGATGGTCGAGAGTACTTAGGATATTCACTTCTCGCTGAATGGTTGCTGATTGCGAAACCTGAATTTTCGGCACTTCTTTCACAGTGTAATGTAAACCTGAGCCCTTCTCTTTAGCAAAGTACATAGTGCACTGATCAGAAGATCCCAAAGCAAGCTGAATCTCATAAAATTCACTAATCGGTCCAACCCTACTCAACACAAAATTGAGAGGAATAGACCTAAAATGCTCTCCAGTCTCATTATTTTTCGAACTGACAGGATTGAATGGCAAAGACCTATTACAGCCCATTTATACCAAAAGATTAAAATGTCGGAAATAAATCTTTTCAACATAATCTTGAGTAAGAATAATTTTCATATTTTCATCATTTCTCTAAAACTACTTAATTTGATTAAATAAAACTTTGATGAGGCCAACATGTCTAAATTTCCGAAGTCCCAAAGAAAAAACTCCTGATCCTTATGACGTGCGAGTGACTTGCAACGGAAGTCCTGTTGTTTCTCCTTATCGACGGACTCCTTCTTTTTCAAGAGACAAACGATTTCGACAGTACGACAATGAAGCGAAAAAAACTGGGTACTTGATTGGACCTGGCTCTTATGTCTTCACTTCTGCGTCGAGAGTCAAGGGCGGGATCAAGTACAAACCTTATCATATCAAAAAGAATCCAAACGATCTTCTTTATGTTGGACATTCACTTGTTTTAAATGGGCCGAATCGGCCTGTTTTCACACCTGATGTCAATTTTGTCAAAAAAACGGAAAATAGGTCTACTAGTGCTTCGACTGCACATCATTCGTCTTATAAAAATCTTAAAAATCGAAAGGTTTTTATTAGTGATGATAAAATTGAAACTTACTCACCTGGTACTGTGCCGTGCATTGCATCGCAAGGGTAAGGGTTTTTATAAAATATTCTTACTTTAGTGTTTCTTTACAATAAACAATTAAATGAAATCAATATTTCCATCATCAGTAACTCCAATCTACCCAAATTTTCTATTAAAAAATGTTTTTATCAAACCTAAATAAGTTAAGATTATCTATTCTTACCATTTCAGTATAGTTGGATATTTTAAAAAATGAGTAAACTTCACAAGTCTTCAAAGACCCTTTTCTGCACAACTCCCCAAGCCAGACAAGTTCCCAGCAAACTAACCGAGAAGCTTTCAGAGTTAAACTCAATAAAGTCCGACCTAATAAAACAAAAAGACCTTGTCAACTCTTTAAAGCCTTTTTCATTTTCATCCGATTCATCGCCAAACGAGTTAAAAGTCGCACTAAAGCTCGAAAAAGAACAAAACGAGTCCTTGAAAAACATTCTCCTAAAAGAAAGAGAAAAGTTCCGAGGTACTGAAAAAGAAATGGAAAGTTGCAAACAAGCGCTTCGTGACCTGGAACACAAAAATCGACATGCCGAGCTTTGCCTTGTAGAAAAAGATCGAATGCTAAGTCGCTACGTCTGTGAAATGTTGATTTTAAAGCAAGAAGTTGAAAAACTAGTCAACCCATCCTCACCGATCTGTAAAAGTCTTCAAAATTCTTTAAAAGTCTTCAACACAAATGAGCCAAAATACGAGCCTTTAAAACTTGAGGTGGAAGAAATCAACACTTTTCCAGGAAAGTCTCAAAAGTACTACGAAAGTGAAATAAACCGACTTCAAAAACAACTGAGTGAAACACAAGACCTTTACAAAATAACAAATCATCAACTTAAAGACCTTATTGATAAAACTGCAAAGCAGGACTCGGAATATCTCGCCTTGCAACAAAAGCTCAACTCGATGAAACTTGACTTCTCTGAAACTTCTTCTTCTATTCTTAGAAACTCAGCTGAAAAAGAGTTCGTCACTAAAAAAATCCTTGTGGAACTTGAAGAACTCAGAAAAAAAAGAGATGAACAGGACCTGGAAAATAACAGAATTGAAAAAAGATATAAAAATAGTCTCAATGAACTTAAAGATGATCTTTCCAGGTCTCGAGAAAGAATTTTAGAGATTATTGAAGCGAAAAGTTTACAAGAAAAAGAACTCTCTGCATTAAAAGCTGAAAATAAAGAAATATGTAAAGATCTTCACTTCAAAGATCTGAAAATTTCTGACCTTTCTGCACAAATCGCAAGTTTAAACCAAGAACTCAAGTTTTTCAAAAACATCTCAAAAAATAAACCTGTTGACTCAATGGACGTGAAAGTTCGGCAGAAATTTGAAGGAAAAATTCAGGAACTTCTTCAAAAAAACGAAAATTTAACTGTGAAACTTCAGCAGTTCGAACAAGAAAAACAAAAAAACTCCTCTGAAACCTCTTCACAGTCAAAAACAATTGTAAACCAACTCACAAACATCATCCTTTCCAGGGATAAACAAGGAAACAACGACAGAAAAGATTCTATTCGCAATTTAAGCAGATTTTTAATTGAAAATCATGAAGTTTTTCAAGGGATTCTTGATGATTACTTCGGAAAAAGCTATGAAACTTTAAGAGAAATGATGCAGGAAAAATTAGAAGAAATGATTGTAATTAATGAAGAACTGCAAAAGGAAAATTTTTTGATTTCTGAGAAACTTAAACTGGAAAGTGCGAAAAGACTTGAAATTTTCAACCAACTTCATGAACTTGAAAAAGACGTCAGAAGAAAAGAAGAAAAAAACTCTGACTCTGGATTTTTGCGGCAAGTTCTTGATATTGAAAATGATGAAGAATGTTTTATTAATGCCAGTGATTTGATCTGCTTTATGAAGTGTCAAGCTGCTTTGATTGAAACAGGACTGGAAGTAGAGGACTAGTTGTTAATAAGTTAAAAATGATGATAATAAATGATTCGAGGGAAACTCGATGAAGACTTTCAAATTTTAATAGAAAGTAAATTCAATCAGAGCCATTCGGAAACAATCAGCAGTCCTTTCAAAACATGAAAAAATTCGTATTGACAAATGGGTAAACTTTAATCAGATCGAAAAACTTTCAATCATTATCATTAATCCTGTTTGGAAACAAAACAGGAATAACTACTGCAAAGTTCTTTTGAATATGCTGGAATCAGCGAAACTTGATGAGCCTTTCAATAAACTACCGCCTGATGGTCCTTTACAGAAAATTAAAATTTCTAGCCAGGTTAGAAGAGACTCGACTCATTCACCTAAACCTTTGAAATCTGAGGTGAAAGTTTCTAGTGTTGAATTGATTTCGAGGGAATTGGAAAAATCGAAACAGAGGGAAAAACTGTTGAGAGAGGAACTTATGGTAAGAAATAGGAAGATGTCTGCTAGGATTATTAATGAGCAGGATAAAATTATTGCGGAGTTGAGGGAAAAGGTCAAAGATGGGATGATGGATGACCTGAATTACTTAGAAGGACTTAAAAATGAAGCTGATATCTTGGCTTGGAGCTCAGAACTCATGCTAAGTCAAGACGAACCGGGAGACCCCCCATCGATGGATGACATAATCCCAGTAGACTAGAATAACCCCAATAATACCATAATGTCTAAAGTGAGTCCAGACACTCTATACCATCATGTCTCCGGAGGAGAATATCTTCACACCGACAACTTATCATCCATTCCAAGTGAAAGAATCCTAAAGCTCTGGAGAATCGCTCGTTGGAGAGTGAAATCCAAAATAATGTACACAAAAATGACTGAGAACTACACAGAAATGACCAACACTCTCCGATACTCCCGGAAATCATTCGCTCCAGTAAAATATTCTATTCCAAAGTTTATCCTTCATCCAGAGTCAACCACGAAGTTAATCTGGAATTCAATCCTAATCCTAATGTTGATATACACAGCGACAGTCACTCCTTTCCGGTCCTGTTTCGTTGATCCAGTATTTTACGACAGTTGGTGGTGGGCTGATACAGTTTTCGACGTTTTATTTTTTATTGACGTGATCATCAACTTGTCAAGCGCATTCATCAACGACGATAACAAACTCGAAACATCTCGAAAAGAAATTTTTCTTCGATATTTAAAAACCTGGCTTTTTCTCGATGTTATTGCTTGTATTCCTTTCAACATGCTGCAAGATGATTCAAATAAAAAGACTAGAAACTTAGTAAAACTTATTCGATTATTTCGACTTTATCGACTTTTCAAGATTTTTCGACTTTTCAAGCAGTTTAGAAAAAAGTCACTTTTAGATGATTCAGAAGGTGAAAAAGAATCTTTTGAATTAAGTCACTCAGCTGCTTACTTACTTCAGTTTTCAGCGAAGTCTTTAATCGCGATTCATGTGATTTCGTGTTTGTGGTTTTTTTCAGCAAAGCTTCATAATTTTGAACCGGATACTTGGGTGTCAAGGTTCGGCTTTGAGGACTTGGATTTAATGAGTCTTTATTTAAGAGCTTTTTATTGGGCTTTCACCACCCTGGCCACAGTGGGATATGGCGACATCAGACCTACAAATGACAGTGAAATGATTATCGCTATTGCTTGGATGGCTTTCGGACTTTGCTTCTTTTCTTATACTTTAGGAGTACTCAGCTCGATGTTACTTTCTCAGAACAGCAAGGAAATCGCCTTGAATAATAAACTCTTGGCAGTTGATGAGTTTATCAAGGAAGAAAAATTACCGAAAGCCCTGAAAAGTGAAATGAAAGAAGCTCTTAAGTATTCTAATGAAAAGTCTGGATTTGATTGGGCGGATAAACAAAATATTTTTGAAGAGTTGCCAGCGGAATTGAGATATGAAGTCGCAATTAAATTGCATTCTGGAGCAGTTCTTGGGTTTCCGTTTTTTATGAATAAGGATAAAGTCTTCGTTGCTGCTGTTGTACCGTTCTTGAAGAATAGTCTTGAGGTTAAAGATGAGATGATTTATTCTGAAGGCGATTTTGCTAGTGATATTTATTTTGTGGCTTCTGGACATGTTTGCTTTGTTTGTGAAGATATGCCGTTTAAAAGCTATAAACCTGGGACTTACTTTGGAGATATTGAAATGATTGAGAAGACTGTTAGGAAGTTTAGTGCTCTTTGTACTGAAAATTGTCAGTTGTTGCTTATGAATAAAGAACTTATTAATTTTATTTCTGAAGAGTTTCCTCTTTATGCGGCTGATATGAACATCCAAGCAAGAATCCGTAAAGAAAAACTCTCAATAAAAAAAGAAAGAATCAGAATATTTATCCGACTAAAACAACTGGGAATGACTCAAAACAAGACAGTAGAAGAAATAAAAAAAATGATCGACGTTGAGCTAACAATAGAAGACCTTCAATCACAAAGAAGCCCAGTCAAGGTCTCATACGGTAAAATCCTTGAAATAGTCCACGGCCTAAATCTAAACATCTCAGAAACAGAGAAAAAACTTTCAAACATTCATTCAAAAACTCAAGAACTCGCTTATAAAGGGTTCAGAGAAGTATAGATATGTATAATTAACACTTAAATCAAATTAACCCTAATTCCAATCCAAGGACTAGTAAGACTTGAATTTTTACCGAACTTATTCTTTGATATACTGTATTTTGTTTCTCTTGGTGAGAAGTGAAGAGACTTGAAACTTGGAGAAAGACTCATTTCACGTCGGCTTGATAGTATTGGGCTAAATACTTTGTATTGTCGTCCTGAACCTAGATATTGTCTTTTTGATCGGAGGTCGATTGATATTTTGTTTTCGATCATCTGACCATTCTGAAAGCGGATTGATGGACTTTTTTTGAATACTGCGAATTCTTGGGTTTTTTTTCTGATCAGGTCGAAACTTGGTTTTATTGGTCGAAGCTCTTTTGATAGCGAATTATACTCTTTATCATAATCCTCATCAGAAATAAAATCTTTCTTCTTCGGGTCAAAAGCGACGATTTTCGTCCTAGACAACAACTCAATAAAATCATCAGAAATTCTAAATTTTTCCTCTTTTCTATTAATTTTCGGAGAAGTTTCATCTGCATCACTTAAATTTCTAATTTCGCCTTCTTCACTTTCCGGTGATTCAATCCTAACAAATTCTTTAATATTTTCCATTCCTTCAAGTTTCCTAATAACAGAAGGTCTTCTCTGAAGTGAGTCTCTCATATTAATCGGTGAAGTGCTAAGCCTAGGCTGAGTAGTGAAACTATCAAATTCATTAATAATTTCAAGAGTTTCACTAGATTTCGCCTCTTTCATCAAAGTCTTGAGGACCTTCGGATTCAAGTCTTCTTCCCTGACAGTCTGACAGAAGTCCATATAACTAAGCCAAAGCTTTTGACTTGAATCAACCATGAACTCAATTTGAAGTTTTAAGATTTTTCGACGTTCATGTGTTTCAATTATCGCAATCAAGCACTTACAAAGCTCTTTCGCCTTTTCCAAGATGTTAGGATTTGACTGTGATGGAATGAAAGCTGAACGAAAGCTATCTCGAGAGTACTCAACTTGAAAACTAAGAAATTTTGAATAGTCTTCAGTTGCGATCTGAATGTAAGTAATACAAGGAAGACTTAATTTTTTGTTGCAGTAGTCAGAAAGTTTTTTCTGAGTGACTTTTGTCCGTTTTCCTTTGTGGAAGAAAAAAAAGTGCTTTATTTGTTTTTTTGATGCGAAGTTTTTACTGGTTTGGAGAAATCTTAGAAGATCGTGAATATTTTCTATGCTTGAGGACTTTACTCCCATTCGAGTTAGTCTTGCTTCTGGACTCATCACGAATCCGGCGAGGGTTCTTTCTTTGCTGACTACAAAAGTGTCTAGCATTTGGATTGAGATTTCATTTCCAGATAACAGTCGAAGTAACCAAGGAAACTTTTTTTCTTCCATGAAGACTTTTATTAAAATTGTTGAATTAGTAAAAGTTTAGGATTTTTAAATGATTGTTTTTTGGAGCCAATAATAAATATGAAAGGTTTTTTAGTAGCTTTTTTTACTGGGGTGGTCTTGGGTTTTTTAGAATTTCAGAAAAGTTTTCAGGTTGGGTTTAACTTGACAGGTCTTGAAAAAACTTTGAATATTTATTCTGAAGAAATTTTCGGAATTTCTCAGGATTTTTTAAAGGACTTTAAACCTACCTCACAAGACATTCCTCAAGGAACTTGCTCTGAGTTGTGGAAAAATCAAGAAACAATTGAAAGCCCTCTTCTTTTCCTCACCCTATCAGAAGACCCAGATGAAAAATCCTTAAAAATCTGTAAAAACCTCAACGGGTTGAAATTTTCAGCCAAAACTTCAAAAAAAGATCTTTTAGAAGTGATTAAGATTTTTTTAAGCGATGCTTTACTCAAAGATTTCAATATTTTTTCCGTGATAATAAAACACCCGACTCACGGTAGAAGATTAGCAGAATGTTTAAACAATACAAACGGATGCAAGGTCTGTTCAAACTCAAACTTCTGCAAAGAGCCACTAGACGGTTACTACCTGAACACAAAAGAAGGGACTGTTGCAGGTCGTTGTGAAAGAGGGTGCAAGACATGCATAGATGACAAGAATTGTTCATTATGTTTTGACGGTTATTTTTTTTCTTCTTATTCATGCAATGTTTGTCCTTCAAACTGCCTTTCATGTTCTTCTGACTTTAACTGTTCAATCTGTGACTTCGGCTTTTTCTTAATCAAGGGTTCATGCAAGGTATGCATGGAAGGATGCAGTCTTTGTGCAAATGCAACTCACTGTGGAAAGGCTCTTGAAGGGTTCTTCATCACCTCTCAAGGACTCACGCAAGAATGTCCAGAAGGATGCAAGTCTTGTCAAGGACTGACCTGCACAGTTTGCAAAGCTTCTTTTTTTCTAATCAACTCAAAATGTCTTCCCTGCTCAGAAGGCTGCTCCAAGTGTTCCAGTCAAACTCTCTGTGAAACTTGTCTTTCAGGGAATTATTTAAGTTCCAGCTCTGTTTGTCTTCCTTGTTCCAGCAACTGTTTGACCTGTTCAGCAGAAGAATGTACTTCTTGTCGTTTGAAGTTTTTCATTTCAACTATTGGCTCTTGTTCGAATTGCATTGAAAATTGTCAGACCTGTGAAAATTCAATTACTTGTGAAAAATGTGATGCGGGGTTTTATTATAATAAAAAAAAAGTCGGGTGTATGCCTTGTTCTTCGGGGTGTCTTTTGTGTCAGGATGAAAATACTTGCTTGCAGTGCCCGGATCTTGGCTTTTGGAATAGTTCTGGGACTTGTAAATCTTGTTCAAATGGATGTGATATCTGTAGTTCTGATAGTTCTGGTAATTGTGAGTCTTGTCATCTTGGGTATTACTTGGAAAGTGGCTCTTGTTTCAGTTGTCCTATTAGGTGTAAAACTTGTTATCGTGGAAATTGCACCAGTTGTGATGAAGGGTTCAGAGTTGTTCAGGGAAAATGTCAGAAGTGTCCTTATGGGTGCTTGAGTTGTGAATCTTCTGAATGTAAAAGTTGTCAGATTGGGTTTTATTTTGATGGGAAAAAATGTGTCATGTGTGAGTTGAACTGCTTTTCTTGTAGTGATGAAAATAATTGCCTTTTGTGTGATTTTGGGTACCATTTGGATGGAAAAAATTGTATTAGATGTAGTGATGGGGCTTTTTCTTGCAATGGAACTGAGGATTTTTCATGTTTTCATGGGTATTTTCTTGAGAATACTGATTGTGGACTTTGTGGTGAAAATTGTGAAACATGCTCTTCTAGTAGTATTTGTTTGAGATGCAGTCCTGAGTATGTTTTAAGTGATGGCGCTTGCAGTCCATGTACCTCGTCTTGTACTGCTTGCCCTTCATCATACTACCTTTATAACGATACCTGCAACAAATGCTCTGAAAACTGTCTAACCTGCGATTCGAGTAGTTGTTCTGAATGTCAAGCAGGATTTTGGGTTAATCAAGGCAAATGTGATCTTTGTGGAGAAAACTGCGAATCTTGTTATAATACTTCTACTTGCCTAATATGTAAACATGGATACAAATTAGGGAGTAATGGAAAATGTCAAAGTTGCACATACTCTCAATGCCTATGTGAAGATTCTTATTACTCGAATGCAAGTTTTTCTTGTAATTCTTGCGAATATTCATGTGATAAGTGTAACTCTACTTCAAGTTGTCAGGCTTGCATATCTGGATACCAATTACATTCGAATATGACCTGTACCTCGTGTCCATCAAATTGTAAGCTGTGCTCAGGGTCTACTTGTCTTGAATGCAATGAAGGTTTCATCCTTCACGACAAAATCTGCTATCAATGCAACATTCACTGTAAATCCTGTGAAAACTTAGGAGCTTGTTCAATCTGCCAGAATTCCTTTTACCTAACATCATCATTTGACTGTTCTCCCTGTGTATCAAATTGTAAAATCTGTAACTCTGATGGCTGCAAACAGTGTTATCCTGGATATTACCTTGATTCTTCAGGACTTTGCGAAGCAACTATCGAAAAATGCTTGGTTTATGAATCTTCTTCATTTTGTACCTACTGTTCAAATGAATTCACATCGAAAAACGGTGATTGTTACATTTGCCAAAACATTGAAATAACTGACTCTTACTTTATTTCTAACTTCAGTCGAATCAAAATCGAGTTCAATAAAGAAATTAACATAAGTGTTTCTTACGACTGGAACTGCTCTGAATGCGAGAATATTGCAAGACCTGAAGGATACTACGGTTTTAATTGCAAATGTGAATCAGAAGATAATGTGTTGAATATCTTCATGGGTCTTAACTTTTCAATGACGTCAAGTTCGAAGATTTTGATAATAACTGAAAATTTGTTTACTTATATTTGTAATGATGATCAAAGGGTGCTTGTGACTTATCCTCGATATTTTACGTTGCCTTCAGAACCTGTCCCGATATTAGAGTATCAACCTGTCATTTCTTATAATTGTTACTCGGAAACTGTTAATTTTGAAGTGACTTCAGTGAGAAATAGTTATGGATTTGATGTTAGCTATATTTGGCTACTCACTACTTCACCTTCTAATGTAATTGCTGAGGGTTTGGCTATACTTGAAAAAAGTAATTTATTGACTATTCAATTGTCGATTTTTCAAAATCAAGATATTGAATTGAATATTACTGTCACTGTTAGAAGTATGGTTTCTTTGTCAGGAACAGCTTCAGCTATCACTAATCTCACTTCTAAAGAATACATTGCTGGTCGTGTTGATATCGAGTCTCCTAGACAGCTGCTATTCAATAAAGAATATATGATAACAGGTAAAGTTGTTGATGCCTGCAAAGATGCAACAGTAAACTTCAAATGGTTAATAAAAGGTCAAAACATGACAATGTTTAAGAGCAATCTTCCTCATATTTTATATATACCACCCTATTACTTAAAGCCAACAAGTTCAAACTATACAGGAACTTTGACTCTGAGTAATTCTTACAATATGCAAGGTCTCGTGAACTTTACACTCATAATCAATTACTCACCTTTGGTTATAATTTTCAACACCCTTAACTCACAGATTCCATCTTCCAAGAACTACACTTTAACAGCTGCTGGAAGTTATAACCCAAATATAGATGATTCAAATATAAACAATAAAAAGTTGAAATATGATGGAATGAATTTTACTTGGTCTTATTGTAAACATGCTCCAGGTGAATCCTGTAGTTTAGTAGAGATGGTAGATCAAGCTAACAAAAAAGAAGTAACTTTTAATTCTAGTTATTTAAATAACAGTATCAACTATGTTCTCTCAGTGCAACTTAACTTATCTAGTGATGGCTACCCTTCTGCTAGTAAAACTGCAGAGCTTTATATTTCTTCGTCCGATACTCAAATAGATCTCTTTCCCAAGAAAGAAAAGTATGAAATGGTTAACTTCGGAGAACTCTTCGAGTCTACTATTATATTTAATTCAACGAATATTCTGACTTTAAAATGGGAAATAGAAGGTCCTGTAACTAAAGAATCAAAATTTATTGGAATCAATACTCCCAAGCTATATGTTTACAGAAAATCTTTAGAGGAATCATACGCTAACTATAAGATTACCCTAAATGCTTATAACAGTGATAACGAAAGAGTTGCATTTGCTTTTTTTTCATTTATCAAAAATATCCCTCCTGTCTGCTCGAATGAATTAAGAGTATATCCTGAAAAACTAGGAAAATCACAGATTTTTTACCACAATTTTATTTTTGCGATCAACAACTGTGTAGATAACGATGAAGATTACCCACTAACATATCGATTTTCACTAAGAATATGCGAGTACAATTGCGATGAAGAAAGTATCTTAAACAACTCAGCGATATTTTCCGCTTATTATCAGCTAAGTATTCAGAAGTCATTTAACCGAATTTCCTCAAAAGTTTTTCACACTTCCTTTTATCCCTCAGTTCAAATTTGCGATGAACTTAAATCATGTTCAAAAAGTACCATCGGTCAAATAATCGCTAAAGAAGCTGATTCTATATCATCATCGAAAATAATAGAAAGCTACATCGAAAACACGAAATTATATGATATGATTCCTTATTACTCAATAATGTACATCAAGTTATTCCTTAATAAAATAAGTTCTGATGATTACAACTACATTTATCGGCTTTATTCTTGGTATATAAGAAAACAGAAGATAGTTAATTTTGATGTGGCTCATATTTGCCTTAGTTTCATTAATGAACAGTTCAAGAGAACTGAAGGATCGAAATTGAAACTTAGATATATTAGACAGTATTTGGATGAAAGCTTTAGAATACTTAAAAGAAATGTAGATCCTATCACTCAACAGAATGCTGACGTATTTTGTGAAATTTTAAATAATGTGATGTACCAGATAAGTGATGATACATCTTATATGACCTTGTTGGAACTTGTGCTAGATTATTCAGATAAGTTTACAACTATGTTTTCTAATGATAGAGTTGTGGGCGATTTGATTTTAAGTAAAAGATCTCTTACAAATTCAGAGATTTACATGTATAAAGACACTGCTAAAAATATCAAAAATAACCTTCCTGAAGAAATGAAAAACTTGTTAATCAATGTTAAGTCTCTCGATGCTGAAGATATTGATATTGTTGTAATATTTGCAATATCTTTAAAATTAAACAGTAAAAGGTTTTATTACCTATCACCAGGAAAATCAGGTAGTTATAATGATACATCTCTGAAATACATCATGTATTACATGATAATGATTTCAGTTGACAAGAACAGTCTGATAGTCAAAATCCCTTCAGCAAATAAAAATGACAGATGTTTCGGCTACCATGAATTAAACTGGGTAAAAGACGATTACTGTTCAATTTCCTCAGACCAAGAATCCATTTCAGTCTCTTCTTCAAAAATCACCCGGGTAGAAGATAAAAATTATTTCACAGTGATTCCAACTAAAAACTTAGCCCCACTCGGTTTGTCCATCAGTCTTGTTGCCCTCACCTTGATCTTAGTTGTTTATTTCTGGTATCAAGAGAAAAAATACAATGAAGGCAAATCAGATGAATATAATAAAAAACGCAGAAGAAAAGCTTTAACTCTTTCAACTAAAGAAGTGATTTTATTGAATACTTTAAGTCTCAGTTTCTTTTCTTATAACCCAAATATTTACAAAGTTCATAAAATCCTGCAACTTGCTCTTATTCTTAACTTGCAGCTGATGATTGACGGCGGGTTTTTTGGATGGAACGTGATTAAAGGAAAGACTATCACAGTTGTAGTAGGAACTGGTTTTATAGCACCTTTGATTACTTTACCTTTGAATGTTTTAGCAACTTATAACATTCCTTATGCGTCGACTCGACTTAGAAGAGCTTTTTCTATCTCTTTGATCATAATGCTAATTCTAGCAACAGTCGTGATTTCTTACATAAACACTTCCCAAGCATTAGGAAAATCATCATACTGGATATTATCCTTCGCAATAGGACTTTCCTGTGAAATTTTCCTAGAAATCTCAGTAATGTTTTGGAAAAACATGATGAATCGTCATGATTTCGACCAGATAGAAAGCACGATTTAGTTAAGATAATCTCTCAAAACAAACCCTAAAAATCCTAATTCCCAAATCAAATCTAAAACCTTTTTCCTTCAGTTATAAATGATAAGTGGTCCAGAGTGGAAAAAATTCGAGTCGCTGTTAAAATCATCAGAGCCTGTCAAACTTCCGTCAATCCGAACATCAACGCCACTCGCTCAAGACAAGAAATCATCTCAGCCCTCCCAGCGCCGTCCTCGTGAATCAAGATGCAAAAGTGAAGTAGCCGAAGAAGTGGCGCGTATTCGATTCGGCTCAACAAATGAAGGAGTCCCAACCCTTGGACTGTTCAAGTCTTCTTATCTGAAGACGACTTTAAAGCCTTCAGAGATTCAGATTCCGAATAGTTCTTCATTGGCGGGGCAGAAGTTTTCACTTTCTTTCAGTCCTACGAAGACGGAAGCGACTTACACGTCAGATGTGCAGCCTGAGAAGAAACAGGTTAAAGAACTGCCGAAGTATCTGGGAATCTCTGATCGACACCTTCCTCTTGATTTGTTTGTTGAAGAAACTATGAAACCTGAGGAACTTATTAAGGAAGGAATGGAAAATGAAGAAAATAAATGTTGGGGAAAAACTCGATTTGAGTATGCGAATGGAGAAGCTAAGTGGATCGAGGTTCAGATTTTTTCTTTTGATGTTGAAACTAAACGATTTCATGTAAAAATACAAGAAAATGGGATGGAGAAACATGTTAGGAGGTATAATTTGATTTTTGATGTTGAGGATGAAGATGAGTTTCATGCTAGAAGGGAAAAAGCTATTGAACTTAGAAAGGAAGCTCGAAAGAGACTTACCAGGGAACTTTTTATTGCTACTCAGGTTAAGGAAATGTACCCCACTGAAGGAATGAGTGTTAAGACACTTGAAGGGGTTTATAAGAGGATCGGCATCGACCTAAACCGTTATCCCCGATCATCAGTTGAAAAATACCTTCTTCAAATCCACGCAATTCACGACTACAGCATTTTAAAGTCCTGTTTCAACTACTTTTTCTACGAGCCTCACCTACAAGCCGCAATGAAAGGTTTAGAAATCGATCCTCCATCAAAGCCCGAAATAAAATCCCAAAAGTTCTACAAAAATCCAAGTTCTTACATGAAATCCACAGCGCGTATCCAAAAATATTCTTTAGTTTCAAGTAACTTCATGTTAAGCTGCCTTCAAGACATCCAAGACTGTTACCTTTCAACGATATCAAGAAAGCCTTTATTCGAATTCCCGACATCTGAAAGCAATTCAGACCCAAACGACTCATACGAACTTCCCGTTGTTTTGAGGAACTTTGTGTTAATGCAGTATCGAGTGATTAATAACTTTAAAAAAGTCGCTACTGAGAACTGGTCAGTTCGAAGTGGAGAATGCATTCGAAAACGACTCAGCACTATCATGGATCTTGACAGTCCTGATTTGAAGTACCAGGCAGTAAAGCCAGAAGTTTTGAAGTTGTTAAGACTTATCAAATTTCGCATGGAAGCCATGGTCAATGACTGTCTTGATCGCAGTTTAAGAGTCTTTGAAGAGTTTGTTATGAGCTTCGCTGCAAGGAAAGCAGGCATGTTTAAAAGAGATGTAAATAAAAAGACTCAGAGACAACCTTTTATTAATGTGAACATCATTATCACAGTTAATAAAAAAAATTCACTTAAAAGTATTCAGACTGACCCTCCACTTGAAGGAATCATTCAGGAACTTTGGAGCATTCCTGAACATATGTGTAAAGCTTTGTCGAATTTAGAAGCTGTTGAACAGTGGATTTTTGCTGGACTTTCTGATAACCCGGTTCAGTATCTTTCTAATCCTGATATTGACCATCACCCGTTCTTGTCGAAAATCGCTACTTCTGTTAAGATGATCTTGAAAAATGCTATCATGAATGTTGAGAGACTTGTTGATAATTTGAAAGGTTTTGAGTATATTTTAAACTCGAATATTGAAGATATAAAAAAACAGATCAATCAACTCACTGATCATGTTGCTGGAGAGTCAGAATCAGTTAAAAGTGAAGGAATTTTTGAGAAAAAGTTTTCTGAGTTTTTGATGAAACTTGTACAGGATTATTGGAAAATTCGACAGAGTTTTGTTGGGTATTATGACTTTGGAATGATTTCTGTTAATATGGAAGATATTAGGGTTCAGCTTATTCAGGATGCTGAGGCCTTGCAAAAACCCATAATCGCAATCCTAACAGATGACTTAAAAAAAGACATAATAATCTACACCCAGCAATTCGAGACAATGCGAGACAAAGCAGCAAAAAACTGCACCAGTATCGACGAGGTTTCCGAAACTCTAGAATTTCTAAACAACGCAGGTAAAGAAGTAGAAGAAATGCGTAAAAAAGTATGGGAAAGTTCAAAAAAATTCGAAAGTCTTCTAGAGCTCAGCATTAACCTAGAGTCCCCATATATCGAGAAGTACATCGCAATGTTTCACTGGCCAAAGTTCCTTCTCGAGTTTTTTTCTACTCGTTTAAAAGAACTTGCTCTTGCGAACCAGACCTTAGTTCAAGAAATGAACGACCAAAAGCAAAAAATCCTTTCAACCATTTCAGACTTCGCAAAAGAATTCGACCAGTTCAAGACATACGGCAGGAAAAACAAGCAATTGCCAGTGGAATACGTTGAAGAACTCGCTGATAAGGCAAAAGCTCTTAAAACAAGATTAAAAGCAATTAAAGAAGAAACTGATATTATCAATAGAAGAGAAAATTTACTGGGATTTGAAATTTCTCAGTATAGAGAACTCAATAAACTTATTGAATTTGCAGAACCTTATTTTGAAGTATGGAAACTTGCTAATGACTTTAAAACTTCACTGCCGTATTGGTTTGAAACTGCTATTTCTAGGTTGAATATTGAAAAGGTTTATAATTCAGTTAGCTCTTGGGTTAAAAGTCTTTCGAGGCTCGAAGAACTTTTCTTGAACTCGAAAAGACATTTAAAGGTAGTGAAAGTTATTTTTGCTGAACTTGATGTGTTTAGAGGGTACTTGCCTTTGATCACTTCTCTGACCACTCAAGGTCTTCGAGAACGTCACTGGAAAGAATTCCGTGAAAAGTTACGAATCGCATTAAACCCTGACCTTCTCCTTTCCCTATCAGATCTTCTAACTTTAGAACTTCACCAACCAGCTCAACTAACAATAATAACAGAAATAGCTGAGCGTGCTTCACGTGAAATGACAATAGAAAAAACCTTAGATGCTTTAGAAGCTGAATGGAGTGCAAAAGAGTTTAATTTAATGCGTTATAAAGACATTTTCCTTTTAACCCATGCAGAAGACCTTCAGCTTCAAGTAGACGACAATATAATGAAAGTCCAAACATTGAGGTCAAGTCCTTACATAGCGCCATTCAGAGACAAAGTAATGAACTGGGAAAAGAACTTAAGACAAATAACAGATCTTCTCAATGAATGGGTAAGAGTCCAGAAGTACTGGCTTTACCTCGAACCCATCTTCGGAAGTAAAGACATGTCCTCCCAAATGCAAGCTGAAGCGAAAAAATTCGCAGAGGTCGACACAGACATCAGAAAAATGGTTGGAATCGTTCATGAAAGCAAGTCAGTACTTATCGTCGCTTGTTCTGATATGTCCATTGCTTATTTTTCTCAGTGTAATGAAGGATGTGAAAAAATTCTTAGAAGTCTTAAACATTACCTTGATGTAAAAAGGACGATTTTTCCGAGGTTTTACTTTTTGTCTGATGATGAAATTCTTGATCTTCAGTCTCATACTGTTAACCCTCGGTCTGTACAGAAGCAGCTTCATAAATGTTTTCCTGCTGTTGCTGCTGTTTTGTTTTCGGATAATGATGATGTCATCGCGCTCAGGTCACATGAAAAAGAAGATGTTAAATTAATTGACTCTATTGACCCTAGGCTTAATTTAGAGGACTGGCTTAATGAAATTCAGGCTTCTATGGTCAAGACTATCAAAAATTTTATTAATAATGCCTATGCCACGCCGAAGAGAAGGTATCATGAATGGCCTAATCAGGCTAATATTGAGGCTCAGAATGTCATGTGGACTTATATTTGCTCTAAGATTCTACAGGGAGAAGGGTTTAAGATATTGTTTGAAGAGTTTTTAGAAGTTGATGATGTTATTGATGTTCCTCGAAGAAATGCCCCTCGTTCCAACTTTTTCACAGAATACAAAAGAAGAATAGAAAAAGAAGTAATAAAACTAGTAGCCTTAGTAAGAACAACCTACCAAAGAGCAATCCGAAACAGTTACAGTAACCAAGCCCAGCACTTTATAAACCAAAGAGACAACATCGACTCTTTAATGTCAGTTGTATCCGAAGAAGACTTCACCTGGCAGGTTCTAATAAAGCACTACATAGAAGACGACAGTTTATTAATCAGATCAATGAACAGGACCTTCCGCTACCGTTACGAGTACATCGGAACAACTCATCGTCTTGTCATCACTCCTCTCACAGCCCGGGCTCAAAGTTCTTTGCTTTTATCAGCCAGCCTCCGCTTCGCAGGGTCCCCTGAAGGTCCTGCAGGGACAGGAAAGACTGAAACGACGAAAGAACTTGCTCGGATTATTGGAGTTTATTGTCTTGTCTTTAACTGCTCTGAAGGAGTTGATGCTTTTTCAATGGCGTCTTTTTTTAAGGGACTCGCTATTTGTGGGGCTTGGTCTTGTTTTGATGAGTTTAATAGAATTGAATCTGAGGTGTTGTCTGTTGTTTCTCAGCAGATTCTGTCGATTTCAATGAGTTTGAGGGCTAGAGCTACTGATATGGAGTTTGAAGGGATTAATATTAGACTTGATGAGTCTTTTGCGGTTTTTGCTACTATGAACCCTTTTTATAAGGGAAGGTCTCAGTTGCCCGATAGTGTCAAGATTTTATTAAGGCCTGTTTCGATGACTGTGCCGGATACTTTAATGATTTCTCAGATTTCGTTGTATTCTTTTGGGTTTAGACTTGCGAAAATGCTTTCTTTTAGGATTGCTACTGTTTTTAAATTGTGTGATGAACAGCTTTCTACTCAGGATCATTATGAGTTTGGACTTAGGACACTTAAAAGTGTGCTTATCGCTGCTTCGAACCTGCGCGCCCGTGCACACGCCGATTCGAAAGTCCCAATATCCCTAATCCGTCGTTTCGCCGCAAACTCCGCATCACACGAGGCTTTAGTAAATTCAGGAAAAATAACCGAAGACAAGACAGCCTTATCCCCAGAAGTAGAACTAAGCATAATCCTCCGTGCATTATTCATGTGTAACAAGCCTAAACTAGTGGGTCAAGACGAAAAAATCTTCAAAAACATTTTAGAAGACGTCTTTCCCGGAGCGAAATTCAGCGAAATCACTGACACAGACCTTCACAAGTCAATAAGCGAGATAATCCAAGAGCATCAGCTTTCCCCGAACCCTGACTTCGCAAAGAAAGTTTACCAGGTCTACGAAACGATGGCCGTGCGGCACGGAATCATGCTTGTCGGAGACACCATGACGGGGAAAACGACTTCAATCAACATTCTCCACGAAGCTCTTAACCGTTTAAAGGCAAAAGAACTTGCAGACCGTCTTCTTATCTGGACAAAGTCCGAGTATAAAGCAGAACAAGCTGAGTACTACAAGACTCTCATCACGTCATTCAAAGAACTTCAAATCGACATTGATACAATTGAGGAACTTCGGTTTAAAGACTATCTTCCTTTTATCTCGCTGCAAGAATTGAAGACTATTAGAAATCAATGTGAACACCCAGGAGTACTGCAGCTTAGTCTTAATCCAAAGGCACATCTTCTTCATAGGCTTTTTGGAGCTTTTGATGAAAATACTAGGGAGTGGCAGGATGGACTGGCTTCAAGCATTATGAGGAAACTTATGTTTGAAGGGACTAAGAGGATGAAATGGCTTGTTTTTGATGGACCGATTGATATTTATTGGGTGGAAAACTTGAATACGGCTTTGGATGATAATAAAAAACTTTGTCTTACTTCTGGAGAGACGATTCTTATTGGAACTGATATGACCTTGATTTTTGAAGTTGATTCTTTGGAACATGCGAGTCCTGCAACTGTTTCTAGATGTGGAATGATTTTTTATGACTTTTCTTTGGTACCTGTTTCTGATGTTTTTGCGAATTATACGAGGAAACAGATTCCTGATATACTTAAGGATTATGCTGGAAAACTTGAACATCTTTTTAAGTGGATTGTTAAACCTTGCCTTGAAATTATTAAAAAGGTTGAGATTAATTTTCCTGCTACTGAGTATTGGCTTGTTAACTCTTTTATTAGTCTTTTGGATTCACTTTTAAATCACTTCAGATCTATGCCTGCTCTTAATAATAATGAAGTTGAAAGTACGGATTTCTTGGGAGATGTTAATATCACTGCTCATAAAATGCCTCAGAAAGAGAATAAGAATAATGCTGGACTTTCAGCTACTGCTTTGCTTAGTGTTGAATCTTCTTTTATTTTTAGTGTTGTTTGGACTTTTGGATCGCTTCTTGTCCATTCTAAAGATCGAGATGCTTTCGATGATTTCCTAAGAGAAAGAATCGGAATAGAAGACCTAAGCGATGATTTACCATCCTCAATGCGTAAAAATGTAGTCCAAACAACATCCAACAACTCCAGCAACTACTTCTCCCTCCCGCCAGACGAGGTTCAAAGACCAAATTTCGCTCTTCCTCTAAAGAAAAAAATAAAAGTATTCGACATGGTCTACGACAAAGACCGTAAAGACTGGATAAAATTCGACGACTTCAACTCCAACAATTTCATAGAATTCAACAACGACAAAGACAGTCCAGAGTTGATGATAGTTCCAACGCACGACATCACAAAAACCTTCTTCCTCCTTGAAATCCTCGCAGATGCTCGTAAGTCTCTTCTTCTAGCAGGTCAAACAGGTACCGGCAAAAGTGTTCTTCTCAAGCAATTCATGTCAAAACGGTTGAAATCAGGAGAGTCAATCACCACGATGATCAATTTCACAGCAACCATCACCAGTGAGAGTTTCCAAAAGCGAATCGAAGCTAAACTTGAAAGACATCGAAAAGGAGTACTCGCCCCAATGCTAGGCCGTCATTTAATCGTGATCGCGGAAGATATTCACATGGCTTCGCAAGAAGAACAAGGCGCGCACCCGACCCTTGAACTTCTGAGACAATGGTTTGATTACTCAGGGTGGTTCGATATGAAATTTTCGGACTTTCGCAAATTGGAAAACTTGTTTTATGTGGCTTGTATCACTCCGAGAATAGGAAATGAAAAAATGATGTCGAGTAGGATTTTAAGACATTTTGCTTTGGTTACTATGGGACAACCCACTGATAGGACTTTTCATGAAATTTTTGAAACGATTTACTCGGAAATTTCGAGAAAGTTCTCGGAAAGGGCTACTCGTGGAATTGAAGATCGAATTGTTTTAGCTACGCTGGACCTTTATCGGAAGGTGGAGGAACAGTTTAAACCGACTCCTAACAGGATTCATTATACTTTTAATATTAGAGATGTTGGGAATGTATTCAAAGGAATGAGTCTTTGTAATCCTAAGACTATCAGGAAAAAGGATAATTTGATTAGACTTTGGTATCATGAAGGACTTAGGATTTTTTATGATCGACTTGTGGATGATAATGATCGGGTTGCCTTTTTAAGGATTATTGACTCAGTAACAATCGAAAACTTCAAAAGCGTAAATTTTAAATAGCTTGCAAATTCAGTTGTCGACAAAGAACTTCCTCCTCCAGACAAAAACGAAATGGAAGGATACGTGCCGACCCCTCCAGCCGAGCTTCTAAAAGGTAAAAACCTTCCAATATTCGGAGTTCTCTTCCGAGGAGGAGGAGCCTTCCAAGACTACACCGAGTTAAAAAACCTAGAAACAGCAGCAGAGAGTATAAAGTCAAGTCTCGACAAGTACAACCAAGAAAACCCTCCAATAAACATCGTGATTTTCGACTACATCATCGAGCACATGCTTCGCATTTGCCGAGTAATAAAAAGTTCTCAGTCCCATTGTCTCTTAGTTGGAGTAGGCGGGTCAGGCAAACACGCTTTGGCAAAATTAGCAGCTTTTATGTTTTCCTACACAATTCACTCAATTGACTTAAAGTATCAGTATTCGCCTGATGACTGGCGCGACGACATCAAAAAGATTTTGTATTCGGCAGGAGTTGACCAGAATCGAGGAGTTTTCGTGATTTATGAATCGCAAATCGTAAATGAAGCATTTTTAGAAGACTTGCATAATTTTTTGAATTCTGGGGAAATTCCACTTTTGTTTACTAATGAAGAAATTGCTAAAATTGTAGGGAATAATTTACCCACTGGAGAAAGTGATAAAGTTGCTGATTGGCATCGGTTTGTGAATAATTGCAAAAATAATTTGACTGTTGTTATTTGTATGAGTCCGGTTGGAGGCAAGTTTAGGCAACGGGTTAGACTTTTTCCTGCTCTTGTTAATTGTACGACTATTGATTGGTTCTTGGATTGGCCTAATGAAGGACTGGCTTCTGTTGCGAATTATTATTTGCAGAATGTTCAGGATGTACAGGCGAATATTATTTCAGGGGTTGCGCATGTCTGTTCCTCAATTTTCAACGACCTAAAATTAAAAGCTGATGAATTACTCCACAAAGAAGGTCGTTTTGTTTACACAACTCCTCAATCCTTCATCGATTTCTTGCGAGCATTTTCTCATTTTTTAATGACTAAAAAAGACTCAATAGAGTCAGTTCGAAAAACATACGACAGCAGTTTGACCCTTCTTCAAGCAACCAAAGAAGAGCTAAAAATTTTACAAGAAAATTTAAAAGCCCAAGAGAAAGACCTAGGAAAACATGAAAGTGACTTAAAAGAAATCATCAAAGTCGTCGAAGAACAAGAAGAAGAACTGGAAAAAAAACAGTCTCAGGTCTCAGTCGAAGAAGCCATCGTCTCGAAAGAAGTCAATGAAGCTGAAGCTATGAGAGCTGAATGCCAAGCACAACTTGATATCGTCATGCCTGAACTCGACAATGCTCGAGAAGCTTTGAAAAAACTCTCGAAATATGAGATCTCGGAATTGAAAGCACTTAATAAACCTCCTTTGCCTGTCAAAATGGTTTTAGAAGCTGTTTGTATTATTTTAGGGGTTCCTCCTGCTCGATATAAAAAAGGAGGAGAGTTTGTTGAAGACTATTGGATGGCTGCTATGGGGAAAAAAGTACTTGGAGATCAGAAAATACTTGAGAAGTTGGTTACTTTTGATAAAGTCATCATCTCTAAAAACGTCATCGAAAAGCTAGAAAACTTCATAAAAAACCCTGAATTCGATCCAGAAGTAGCATCCCACGCATCCGAAGCAGCAAAAGGAATGTGCCTCTGGGTAAGAGCAATGGTAAACTTAAACTACGTGCAACGAGAAATAAAGCCAAAAGAAAAAGCCCTTTCCGAGGCTCAAAAGCACTGCGACATCCTCACAAAGCAATTAAAAATAAAGAAAAAAGAGTTAAAAGGTATCCAAACACAAATGGAAGCCCTTCTAACCGAAAAATCAAAAAAAGAAAAAGAACGTGAATCAATTTTATCCACAATTCGAACAAACAAGAAAAAAATCGACCGAGCAGAGAAGCTAATCGGAGGACTTGGAGGAGAAATGCAGAGATGGACAGTAACAACTCGTCTTCTCGCTTCAGGACTAGTCAATCTTGTGGGCGACTCACTACTCGGCGCCGCTTTCATCATGTTCCTCGGTCCTTTTCCCCGTGCATACCGCGAAGCCTGCCTTGAGAAGTGGCAGACGATGATAACTCAACATGGAGTGAATAGTTCTCAAAACTTAAACTTAATCTCCATGTTTAGTGACCCAGTCGCTGTCAGGGAGTGGATCGCGAATGAGCTTCCGAATGATGATTATTCAGTTGAAAATGTGTTGATGTTGAATAACTCTTTGAAGTACTCCATCTGCATTGACCCTCAAGGACAGGCTTATCGTTGGCTGTTGAATACTTACCCTGAAGTGAGTATTACGAGGTTTAATGATCCTAAATTCATCACTTCGATGGAGTCTGCTATTCAGTTCGGAAACCCGATTATTATACAGGTCGAGGAAACTGTTGATCCTGTCATGCTTCCACTGCTTATGAAAGAATTTAGTGCAACTGGGTCTATTAGGTTCTCGGATGCTGATCTTAGGTGTCATTCTGAGTTTAGACTTTTTATGACTACTCGACTTAATAACCCACATTATCATCCGGAACTTTGCTCTATTGTTGCATTGTTGAACTTTGCTATTAACTCTGATGGACTTTATGATCAGGTACTTGGATTGATTGTTACTTCTGAAAGAAGGGAATTGGAAGAAAGACATATTAGCTTGATCAGTCAAAGCACCCAAAACAAAAAAGAGTTAAAAAACCTTGAAAGTCAAATCGTTGAACAACTAAGCACATTTCAAGGCGACATCCTAGAAGATGAAGAGTTAGTCGAGCACCTAAACGCCTTAAAGCAAACAGCTGAAGACATCGCTCAACGTATCCGAAACAGTGAAAAAACCGAGAAAAGAATAAACAAAGCAAGAGACATCTACTCTCCAGTAGCAACACGTGCAACATCATTATTTTTCTCCGTGTTAGACATAGCAAAAATCCGCCCAATTTACCAGTTTTCCTTGAAATGGTTTCTTCGTCACTGCCAAATCGTCTTAAAAAACAACACCGATTCAAACGACGACAGCAAAAGAGTGATTTTTCTAATCAACAGTCTAACTTCTCATCTTCATAAAAAAGTTTGCATCTCTCTTTTCGACAAAGACAAGCTTTTATTCTCAGTCCTTCTTTCATTCAAAATAATCCTAACAGAAGAAAAGGTCACTAAAGACCTAATTAACTATTTACTTGATGATGGAGTTGAAAGGATTATTGAAGAGTCACCTTTGGACTACATATCTGATGACATCTGGTGCAAACTTCGAGAACTTTCATCATTTTACCCTTTCAAAGAACCTCCAATCACTAATCTGATCGTTCAATTCCCAGATCTCTGGAAAAAAGCTTATTTATTATCTGAAAAACCTGAAACTGAAGCAATTCCCGGCCCTTATAACCTTTCCTTACCCACTGACCAAAAATCATATGAAATGAAAGGACGTGAAGAAGGCGATGTTTCAAGTCTCTTTCAATACACCCAGAAAAGATTTGAAAAAAGAAAAACCTTAGAAGCTTCCACTTCCGACAGAACCAAAAAAATCTTTGTTTGTCTTCAAAGAATGTGCGTGATAAAAGCAATAAGAAATGAAAGACTAATGCAATCTTACGACCTTCTCATCTCAGCAGTTCTCGGACCTGAGTTCTTAATTCCAGACCCAGGGTCCATTGAAAGCGCTTTAGAGGATTCAGGTCTTGTAACACCTTACTTGATTTTTCATACTTTCGCATCAGACCCGGTAAGCGAGTTGTTTTCTTTATCGAACCGCGCGAAAAAAGGCCCAAAACTCCAGACCTTGTCCTTGGGTCTTGGAAAAGTAGCGACGGCCTTGGACATGATCGACCGAGCAAGGGACAAAGGCAAGTGGCTTCTTCTTCAAAACTTGCATCTCTGTCCTAGTTTCCTTCCAGGCCTTGAAGACTCTTTAGACAAGATGAACCCTGCAGCGACTCATCGTGATTTTCGTCTTTTCCTGACAAGTAACCCGTCACATCCTCTTCCTATTTCTATCTTACAAGCCTGCATTAAAATTTCAGTTGAACCTGCAACAGGTGTCAAGATCAGCTTATTGAAAAATTTAAATGCCATTGAAAGTCACTTCACTGAAGCTAACGACTTGCAAAAAAGACTGATGTTTGGACTGTGCTTCGCACATTCAGTGATACATGAAAGGACTCGATACACTGGAGTCGGCTGGAGCCGGCCTTATGACTTCACAGAGTCGGACTTTTTGGCCTCGGCTTCAGTCATTTTGCAGTTTTCTGAAGAGGCTTTCGGCTGGGAACTGCTGAGGTACTCTATTATTGACTTGACTTATGGAGGAAGACTTTCTGAGCCTCAGGACTTGAAACTCATCGAGGCCTTGTTGAAGCCGATTCTTAGTCCTGATATTAAAAACTCTGACTTTTCCATGTGTGAAGGGCAGGTCGTGTTTCCTGATAAAATGGACAACTTCAAAGCGATTTATTCTCTTGTGGAAAAAATGGAACTTGCTGACTCTCCGGAGATTTATGGACTTCATTCCAACCAAGCAATTAAATTGGAGACCAGGGAAGGAGAAAGGGTTTTAGGACTTTTGAGTCATATCCGTAAAAGTGCTTTGCTTATCGACGACATGGACCTGAAAAAAGGAAACGGTTCAGATTCACTTGACGTTGACTTGGTCAGTAAGCAGAATCGAGGAAAAATCCTTCAAAAGATCTGTTCCCAGATCCTAGAAAAACTTCCTAAACGCTTTGATTTAGCAGAGGTAAAAGAAAAATACCCAGTTTTATATGAAGAGTCATTAAATACTGTTCTTCAAGAAGAAGTCATGAGGTACAACCGTCTACTCGACCGAGTTCATTCAACTGCCTTGTCAGTCTTTCACGCTGCCAGCGGCTTCTCATTCATGAGTCTCGAACTAGAAGACATTTCAAGTGACCTCCTCATGGGCCGGGTTCCTCAGAAATGGAAACAATTCAGTTACCCTTCCGCCAAAAGTCTTGCAGGGTATACTGAAAACTTACTGCAAAGAGTGAACTATTTGAAAAATTGGATCAATCATGGAGTTCCTCATATCTTCTGGTTTCCTTGCATGTTTTATCCTCAGGCTTATTTAACTGCAGTTTTACAAAATCATTCAAGAATGTTTAGTGTTAAAATGGAGGAACTTAGCTTTTGTCATGTTGTGCTTGATCATGAGTTTAATGAAAAGGTTGAACATGGATGCGTCATTGATGGGGTTTTTATTGAAGCTGCAAGGTGGGATGGGAAAATTTGTGAAAATGTTCATAAGGAATTCGCGGCGAAAATGCCGAAAATTCACTTTTTACCTCAAAAAGAGGCTCAGGGATTAGGGAAAAAATATGAGTGTCCTATGTATAAAACTGTTTTGAGAATTGGAACTCTTGGGCAGGAGTCTAATTTTATTACACATGTTTGTTTGGATACGGATGTTGAAACTAGTCATTGGGTTAGAAGGGGAGTTGCTTTGATTGTTGAGTATGATTCAGTTTAAGTTGTTTAGATTAAAGTTGAATAGAATAAGGGGGTTTTATTTTAGGGTAATTATTTTAGTGAGTGAGTAATTTGATTATCAAAATGATTGCTTTACTCAAATGATGGAAATTAACTAGAAAAAGTAATTTCACACTGATATAGTTAATATAGCAAATTATTAAAATACCTATAGTAATCTCATATCTTAAATTCCCTCCAATTTATCTTATTTTGGCAGAAACTATAATTCTAAACCTATCCTTTATCAGATTATAAAAATGATTCATCACTATTTAAAGTATAAAAAATTACCTAAAAAAAGTAATTTCATACATCAGATATAAAATACATCAAATGATTCGAACACTATACTAATCCAACATCCGATATTCCTATAAAATAATTTTTTCTCTTCCATCCCAAACTTACCCTAAAATAAATACAGCCTCTACCTTTAACCCATCAAATTACCCACGATTAAAATAAAGTCCAACAAGAAAAGTAACAACAAAGACAACAACCAAATGCAAAGGGCTGTACTTCCCAGCACTAACCGCCGTAAGTTGATCAAGTTCGACAGCAAACTTCTGTTTATTCCTCGCTTTTTCCAATTCTCCCTTCAAATTTTCCACACTATTTAAAAGTTCCTGATGACGATGAGCCAAATTTTTCGTACTTTTATCAAAACTTCCTTCACTTTCCTTAACAACCCTGACATCCCCTGCGCTTTTTCTGTTAAGTTCCATTTCTTTATGTTCTGCCAAGAAATTTTTTACAATTCCTGATTTGAAAAGTTCAGTTTTAAAGCGATTTGGATTTTCAGGAGATTCTTGTTTATCTATTTTGACTTCTTCTCGATTTTCCATTTCTGGATTTTCGAAGCGGGCTGGAATTTTATAGTCTTTGACGTCTGAAGCTTTCCAGTCGACGTTCATGTCTTCTCCTTCTTTCGCTTTGATGAGAAATCGATGGGACTTGGATGTGATGTCTTCGGAAAGGTTCACTGTTATCTTTAGGGTTGTTGAGGACTTTGAACTCAAACGGCCTGCTGATGGGTTTACTAGGAATACCTTCGGGGATGATGTTTGGACTTTGAAAGAAACTGAGGATGAGGATTTGTTGGTCAGGGTTAAGGAACCTTCTTTTGATTGAAGGTTGATTGAAATTGCGTCGGATGGAGTCAGCTGGAGAAGACTAGATAAAAGTTACTCGGACATTTTCTTTATTGGAGGAAGGATTTATCGAAATTGTTATTTGATTGTGGAGTATTGATATATTCAGTCTTGAATGTGAAAATGTTAGTTGGAAGTTTTGTTTATCATTGGAGAAAGGATTTAAGGAAATTGTTATTTGATAGAGAAAAATTAGTGGATTATTCAAATCATAAATAATGAATGTAAAAATATTACTAGGACATTTCTTTGTTAGGAGGTAAGATTTAATGAAATATTTCTTTGATAGAGAAAAATTACTGGATTATTGATATTTTATGTCATAGATGTAAAAATATTACTTGGAAATTTTGTTTATCATTGGAAGATTTAATGAAATAGTTTTTTATAGAGAAAAATTTGTGGATTAATGATATCATAACTCATGAATATAAAAATATTACTCGGAAATTTTGTTTATCATTGGAAGATTTAATGAAATATTTTTTTATAGAGAAAAATTTGTGGATTATTGATATCATAACTCCTGAATATAAAAATATTAATTTAGAAAACTTGAAACTTTCATCTATTTAAAAACACTTCTTTTGAATAACCAGTTGTACCTCTCATCAATCAACTTTTTATATCTGCATTGCTTCTGAGTAAGGAAGATCTTATTTAGTTCTTTAATAATCTCAAGGTTCTGGTTCCTTGCAGGACTTCTGAAACTTTTGAAAACTTTTTCTACTCCCATTGTTTCGACACTAAGGTCAAGGTTTTTCCTTTCATCATTTTTTAAATTTTGTCTCATGCTTCTGAGAAGTTCGTGTCTTCGACTCATCCTGAGTAGTTTTTACATAAGTTCTCCTTGAAGCTGGTCTCCTGCACTAATGCGCTGAACACTGTGATTTATTGAAGATCTTGCAATAGGAGGAATCGTTTTTTTCTTGAAAACTAAAGATTTTGACTCAAAAGTGAATTTTTTCTTTATGCTTTCTGGAGTTTTTGAGTGTTTTCGAGTTATTTTTGGTGAGCGTAGAGGTGAATATCGAGCATTTTCTATGATTTTTTCGTACTTTTTTAGCTCTGGAAGTTCTTTGATAAAATACCTTAAAGACCCTAAATTTTCTTCCATATGTGAAAATTTATCTCTGGAGTTAAATTTCTTTAAAGATGAAAAGTCAATAGAGGATTTGACATGAAATAAAGAAAAAATTTAAGAATATATTTTATTGTATCATTTCTTCATCTATTATTTAATCTAAGTTTTCACTTTCTAGTAAATTTATTTTTATTGACCCTTTTAAAAATCTCTTCAACAACACTTTTATTTAAATTTTTTTTGCACTTTAGACACTTTTTATCATTTTTCACTAGACACTTGAAACAAACCTGGCATTCAACATTACAACCCAACCTAAAAAAATCATCTTCACCAAAGTAATCAGAACAAACCGAACAAACAAAATTCTTATTTTTCAATTGACTTTTCTTGCAATTATCCAAATATTCATCAATTTCTTGCGATTCAAAATTTATTTTCAAACAAGAAAGTTCATAAGCGATTTTATGGTTAAGCAAGTCTTTTCTATTCAAATAATCTACTAAAGTATCGATGGATTTCTGCAGAGAGTTGATTTTATTCTCTAATTTCAAGTCTCTTGATGAAATTCCTAAGTTAGATGAAGCCCTTTTCTCGAATTCTGACCGATATTTGAAAAGTTTTTCAACAACTTTAATGTCCCTGTTGTTGTTTTCATCGAACATGCACATCTGGCTTGAGTAGCCTATTGAGTAGTTCTGCGAATTGTAAATCAAATAAAGTCTCAGATGTGCTCCAGAAGGAATCGGGTTAACAAAGTAAAATTCTTGACTCAAACTGTAAAACTTAAAAAAAACCCGAAATTTTCGAGAAATAGTTCGAAGAACTTCTTCTAAAATCGTGATCGGGTCCTCACCTGAATCGATTTTCGTTAAAATTTGAGGACTACTTTCATCGAAAAAACTAAAAATCAAATCTTTGCAACCTCTTTCAATCAAGACCAAGTTAGATTCATTTTTTTCAATAAACCTTTCAAGTACCTGTAAACAACTATCAGTATTTTCAACATAATTTTTTAAATATTCTGCAATTTGCACAAAAAAATTATTCTTAAGTCCATGATCTTCATCAAAAACCCTTAAAAACTTTTCAACCCCTTCTCGAAACAACTGATCTTCCTGCGCCTCGAAATTGAAATCTTTAGACCTGGCGACGAGTTCCAACAATCCAATTCCAAGAGCAAGATAAAAAGAAGATCCTTCAAAATATCTGATTTTCTTGATTTTTTTGATTTTTTTGTTGTTTATAGGGAATCTTGGAAAGCTTGCAGGTTGAATCATGTTAATTATAAGGAATATAGAATGATTAATAAGAGGCAATCATAAATTAGTCTAATTTTTATATCCTCGATGTTTTCTATCTTCTCTCTGTTGGTTCTCTATTTTATACTTCCACTTTTGTGCGATGTCTTGATTACCCTTAGCAAGCCAGACCAGATCTTCTCTGTACCGCCAGTCGCTGGGAAGAGGGTGAGACACGAATTTGTGGAAGACAGGCTGATGCACTGTCGAGTCCCAGGCTTTTACTCCGTCGAAACTCAGTCCTTCTAGCCAGGAGCCTATCACTTCGCAGACTTTGTTACCTCTTACGAGGATTTCGCCGATGAAATCGTCGTTTTTTCCGACTGCTTTTTTAAACCAACCTTTCTTTTTTTTAGGACCGAAGGCTAGATTGCAGGTTATGTTGTTTATTTTGTCCTCGAAGATCATTTCACGGCTCCAGTTTACAGTTCGTGACCCGAAAATCATTCCTCCTGCTTTAAATTGAGGATACTGATAAGTAATCACTTGTCCAGATTCGAAAACAACTGAAACTTTTCCCTGAAACCCTCCAACCAAAGTATTTTTCTTAAACTTGCCAACAAGTTCCAAAAACCCTTCAATCCTAAACCCATTCCCAAGGACTTGAAAGTTGGTGACAGGAGGATGATGAACCGTATGTTCACAAAAGACCTGAGTTCCATCCGGCCAAAACGCTTGAAGAGTTTCTCCCAACAAAGGATTAAAAGGTTTTTCCTGACTAGGCGAGACATAAAGTCCAGCGACACTCATAAGAATGACTCTTTTGAACTTTTCAATTTCATTCAAACCTTGAGTGTTGCTTAAAAAGACAGGCATGAAAGCCCATCTATCAAGCATCCTTTCAAGGGTAGATCGAGGTTCAAACAGTCGAATGGGCAGACTGAGCCCGACGATTCCTTTTCCTTTGAGAAGACAGGCGGCGACATCTGAGATGACTTTCATGATGACTCCACTTTGTTTGTTCAGAACATTCTGGTCCACACAAACTAAACCTCCTTCTTTGAGGACGTTGTAACCTGCCAGTTGAGATGATTTGTCTGTCGCTCGGTCTCGGTTTAAGAAGGACATTGGAAGATATGTCGGTGGAGGCGCTGATGGGTCGTAATTGCTTTCTAGTAATAAGGAATAAGGACTTGCACCTTTTGACTTTGATAAGATTTTTGGGTCGTCACTGTCTTGAGGAGTTGAATATGGAGTTTCTTCCATTGGGTTTATTAAGGTTGAATGAGAGATGAGTTTTGGGAGATTTTTATAGAATTAGATGAAGATTTGGAGAAAATAAGGTTGGGATTGTTATGATTATGTTTTAATACTTCATGGATTTATTTGGAGATTAAAGAGGATTGATATTTGAGTGATTTGAAAAAAGAAACGCTTGAGGAGATATTTAGAATAGAATAATAGGTTTGGATATCATTATATGAAAATATGGATAAAATCAGCAACCCTATATTCATAGAACAAAAAACTAAAAATTTTAAGTATTTTTTATGATTTTACTAATCTTCCCAGATTAAATTCAATACTTTAATCAAATTACAACCACTTTCGCTACATCCTAAAAATCTTACAGATATATTTGAGAGAATACCTTATCTTAATAATTTCCTAACTACTCTTGATTCGGTGCTTCAGGAGGATTTTCAGGCGATTTGAACTTTTTCATCTTGATACAAAACGCTAAGAAAACGCAGCACAAAGAGCAGCAACAGCATCCCAAGCCAATATAAGTCATAATGAGAATAGCCAGAGTCAATCGATACATATCTCCATTATCTAAATACCCTCTACCATCTTCACACCCATCAGCAGTAAAAAGCCAGACACTTCCCACAATGCACCATGCAATGCTAAAAAGTCCGATAAGCAAAATGATGACTTTGATGATCTTAACAAAGTTCGATTCTGGCTTCTTATAAGCGATGATATTCGAAATGATGAGAAAAAGGTAAGAAACCGTTCCTACCACAATCCAAACAATGAGCCACTCACTAAATAGTTTCTAACCGAATAGGGTTTTCACAGTCATCACTCGATTTAGACAAAATAACAGCAATCGCGATGACCTAATTAAAATATACAAAAGCCACGTAACAAGAAATCCCTAACAATGCTTGACTAACGATTCCTTTTACTGTCGGCTTGAGGCTGAATTTGTTTGCTTCCATTTATATAACTGTTAAAATACGAACCTTCTCATTTATTTTTTTTCGCACTTTGAGATTTCTTCAGCTCGCTAATCGAGTTATGCGAAACGTGCATCAAATTCGCAGGGAATACAGCTAAATGAATGTCAACTTGAATATCATTTCGCAAACATAACAACCCCAGGACCTGCAAACTGGAAAAATTGAAAAATTCTTCCTGAGTGAGTTTAATGCTTGAAATTTGCTGTTTTCTCTGCTCGTACTTCGCAGTTTTTATCATTCTTTTCACTGTGTAAAAAAAAATATTTTTACTGTCACGTTCTTGTAAGGAACTTCTGTAAGTCTTTTCATTCAAAACTCCAAGCATGTGATTCGCCTTCTCGTTTTGAATCAAGTCAAAAAACAAAGAACCTGCCAGTCCTTTTTTATTAATTTGGGGAATCTGCTGGTTTTGGATCAGTTTCAACTTCGCGATTTCGAAACAATCTTGAAAAAACTCTTCGAGTTTTTTCTGTTCTGCAAGAAAAGCGCCTTGTAAGTTTGATAAATGTGAACTGGAGATTTTTACTTCTTGAATGTCGCGCTTTACCTTGTGTAACTCGTCGAGAAAGACGTAAATGTCGACTTTTTGAGCTTCTGAGAGAAGTTCGAACTTTATTGGGGCTAAAGGGGTTGGCATGGAAAGTGAGGATTTTGAGATTAGAGATGGGAATTTGGACCTGGAACTGCTTGGGTCGGCTTTTGTCTTGGTTTCTTCGATTGCGTAAGAAATTTTTAGGTTTTCTTTTGTGAGTTCTTTTAGCTGCTCTTTTACATGGTCAACGTATTCTTTTTCTTGGTTGAAGGATCGACGGTAGTTGTCTATCTGGCCTTCTAGTTGTAGACTGTAGCGGCTTATTGCTTTTGTTTGACTCACGTAGCTTTCCATTTCTTTGTGCAGTTTAAAAATCTCTGGATTGTTTTCTATCTCAAAATAGTCTTTTCCAAGCTGCTCTTTCAATGTTTGAAGCTTTTCCTCTTCTTGTTTTAGACGGTTTAAAAAACGGCCTAACTATTGATCACTGTTTAAAAGCCATTCATTTTGTAAAACGACCTCATTTATGAGGTTGTCCAGGTTGTTGTAAGTGTTTTGGAGGTTGAAGTGGGCTTCGATAACTGGTTTCATAGGCTGTTTCAAGGATTCCTCTACTCTCGCCTGACTTTGAATAGATTCTTCAAATTGCACCCTAGACCTTCTCGCATAGGTGTTTAATTCATCCATAATTTAATAATCAATCGAAACAATGGAATTTGGATTTACCTCAAAAAATAAGCAACTATCCAAGTCAAATCTAAAAAAACCAATCCCATCCAAGTCTTTCCAACAACCTCCAAGTAGCGATTCCGATTCAGACGAGATAAAGCGAACAAACAAAGACCTAATAAAGTCAAGTCTTTACAACCAAACAAGTAATGAGCTGGTCTCAGCGCTTTCAGAAGACCCGACTCTTTTAAGCTACGATCTTTACAAGACCAAAGCCGAGTTGGCGAAAAAACTTGAAGAGCCTGAGTCAAAAGACTCGAAATATCACGAAAATATCAAACAACATGCTGAATTCAAAAAAAGGGAAAAACTCATTCTTAAGGAAAAACAGGAGGCAAGGCTTCGAGAAGCTGAAAAAGAAGAATTTGGAGAAACTGAAGAGTATTTCACTCATAGTTATTTGGAATATATGAAAAAAAATCAGATTTTCGAAGAAAAACTTGAAGAAATTGATAGAAATAATCAAAAAACAAGCATTTCAAGTAAAAAACCGGAATATTTCCTGAGTAAACTCATTTGTGACCCTTCTGAAATTCCGCAGAAAAAAGCTAAAACTCATGAAATTTTAGAGGAAGAGGAAAAAAGTGGAAATTGCTTTGAAATCGATCAGGTCAATGATAAAAGGACTCAGTCTCAGGTTCAAAATGCCAGAGATCGCTTCTTGGCAAGAAAAAAACAAAAAGAAATAAAATAATAATTAACATGGATCCTAACTATTTGAAATATCTTGGAAGCATGGGAATCGACCCTTCACATTTCATTGAGATGCAGGCGAATTATTTAAGACTTCTGGCAAACTGTTATTCTAATAACGAAAGACCTGCTTCAGCTTCTTCAGTAAATTCTTCTAATTTTTCAGTACAAGCCGCGAAACCTGCTGTGCAAGAAAAGCTTAAAATGCAAGAATCGGAATCACTTGACCAGTCACTCCAAGAAGAATCAATAGTCTTCAAAAGATCTGCAAATTTACATGATGAAATGCCCGTCAAGTCTCTAAGCATGCCATTTGAAAAACTCTTAGAAGAAGAAATAAAAAAATCCTCCAAAGCCGACTCTCTAAACTCTTCAAATTCCAAGCATTCCTTCCTCAAAAGAAAAAGCCAGAACATCCTACCCAAAAAAGAAACAACTCCCAACACATCAAGTCCAAAATCCCAATTTTCAGCTTTTCTCAACCCAGACTCCGATCGTCCAAAGCCAGAACCATCACAAAAAACTGAAAAATCCTTAAAAACCTCTAAAAAATCTTCAAAGTTTCAAGAAAAGTCAGAATTTGATGACTTCGACGAAAAAACCCAAAAAGAAGACCTGAAAATTCCAGAAAAGCCGAAAAAATCAATAAGAAACTCTTTCGACCCAAACAAAAGTGAGTCTCCGAAGCCGCGACAAGAATTTCTTAAAAGAGGTGAAGGAAAACTTTGCACTCAAAAAAGATCTGCGAGTCTCGCACGCCTCGATAAAAAGAAGCCAAGGTTCAAAGAAGATGAAAGAGTTGATGAGGACTTCAATGAAGACTCTTCTGAACAGGAGGTCAGAGAAAGCATTCCGGAAATAAAAGATAAAAATTATTTGAAATATAAAAAACTTTCTAAAGAATTGGAGGAAAAAAAACAGAAATTGGAAAAAGATGCTCTTGATTTTTATAAGATGAGGGAAAATGAGGTCAAAAGTTTGGAACTTTGGAAAAATGATGAAATGAAGAAAATTAATGAAGAGAGGAAAAAAATTGAAAAACATGGGCTTCAGAAACCTGCTGATGTTTTTGAACTGGAAAATTTGAAACGGGAAATTAAACAACTTAGAACTACTCTTACCAAAAATGAAGATAAATATAATAAAACTATTGAAAGTCTTAAGGAAATTATTGAAACTCTTACTACTCGTAATCAGGAACTGCAAAAAATATTACAGGAAAAAACTTTTGAGATGATAGAAACTGATGAAAAACCGAGTAAGAGTACTTCAGAAATTTCTGTTAAATTGAAACCTTCTAGAATACCTAGTCGACTTGTCAAGGAAGAGACTCCGAAGTTCAAAAAGCAAGAATCTTTAAAAAACCCTCCAACCTTTACATTCAAACTTCCAGAAAAAAAGTCCGAAGACACTTCATCAATGCTATCAGCAGCCTCAAACGACTCGCCTCCAATCATAGAAATAAAACTAGAAGAGTTAAAATCCAACAAAATCCAAGAAATAATCGAAGAAAACAAAACTCAAAAGATATTCGACGACGGAAAGCGTGAAATTCTTTTCAGCAACGGAGTGCGAAAAGAGATTTTCCCCGACGGTTACATGATAGTCCACTTCAACAACAAGGACAGAAAAGAGACTTTTCCAGACGGTAAAATAATTTACCACTTTTTTGAGAACCAAACGACTCAGACCACGTTTCCTGATGGTCTTCAACTCTTTCAATTCGCCAATGGACAGACTGAGAAGCACTTTTCAGATGGAACAAAAGAAATCAAGTTCCCTGATGGAACTATTAAGTGTATATTCACTGATGGCGAAGAAGAAAGCATTTTTCCTGATGGGACTGTGCAAAAGGTCGATAAACTTGGAGTCAGGGTCATTGAATTCGCGAATGGAATGAAGGATACTGTTATGCCTGATGGAAGTAAAATAAGGGTTTATCCTGATGGCAAAATCAAGAAAACTTCGCAGGATGGGAAGGTAGTTGAGTAATTTAAGACGGTTATTTTTAGGTGGAAGAGTGGGAATTAAGGAGGGTATTTAGTGATAGAGTATTAATATATTTTAGAATATTAAGGTTTATTAAGATCTTTTAGATTTAAGGTTTTAAAGCTTCTCTACTGCAGAGATTTTAAAGATACTCAGAAGATAGGCTTGATTTTATTTATGTTTTAAGGATTCGCAATTTGTAGAAGCTACAAAATAACTGACAAATATTTATTACTTCATCATTATTAACTATTTCAATCTAAAGAAATTCTAAGTAAGTTTCATCACATCTTTATTTTGAGCCAGCAGTTTTTGCGTAAATAAAAATTTCAAAAACTTAGTAATTTCTCTATTCTTTTGTTTTTTCATCATTTTCTTATGCTTAGCTTTTTTGTTATAGATATGATCTTTAATCTTTTTGACCAGCTGAGCTCGACTTCCATCAACACATTCGAAATTTTCCATAAGATCTTCCCAGTTGATTTTGTTTTTTTTATCTAATATGATCAGCTCGAATATCTTTTTTGATAAGTTCTTACTGATATTCTTCGATATCGAGATTTTAGTTTTCTCTCTAGCCAGTAAAACCTCAACATCAATTTCAGGTTCCTCTTGAGTAAGATTCGTTAATGGTTCTCCAATCATTCTTGATGAAATTATTACTCAAATGGCAATCGGAATGTTTGCAGGATTTTTTGCAAGTTGGCAAGGATTGAATATTCGGACTTTTTTAACTTGTGATAATAAATTTACCATTACTAGGTTGGGTCTCGCATTTGGGCTTTGGACTAATGTTGAAATTTTCGGAAATGAAAGGGCAAATCGATGCTGAACTGATTTATTGAAGTTCTGATACGGTTTATATTCAAAGTTTAAATGATAAAATTCCTGAAAAATCTCACTATGAAGGAAAATTTCTCTGTAAAGCAAAATTCTAAAAATTTGATTTGAAAAATCAGGAAATTGAAAAAATTTTTTTAGTCATTTGTTAGATTTTCTTTGAAAATCATCAAATCCTAAGTGATAAAGCTCTTCTCCAACCTGTTAAAAGATTAAACCTCGGATAAAAACAATTTCAATATTATAAGAATTCCTGAAATAAATGATCCCAATAAAATCATTAAAATCCCTAAAAATCCTTCAACATTTTCCACCTCTCATCAAACCAAAAAATCCTCATCTAAACTCCTGTAGTCTTAAACAAAGTCCATTAATAAATGGGAGGCAAGTCGAAAAGCAAAAAGAGTCCAAGATACGTGAAAAAATCGACACTTAACACAAGTCAAGATTCTTACAAATCATCAGATCTGAACGATTCGATCGATAAAACGATTCAAGCTCTCCCAGAAGAAAAGAAATCATCTGACCCTCCAGCAGTCTCAAAAGCCGAAGAAAAGAAAGCTGAAGACTCAAGTTCAAGCAAAAGTTCAGACGACGAAAACTCAAACCTTCTGAAAATTCACTCCTTGCCCAATCACTTCACAGAGGCTAAGATACTCGGAGTGTTCAATAAGCAATCTTTACACCCTAAGGCGAAAATCACTAATGAAGACGGGAAGATTGTCGCGACTCTTACGTTTTTAACTGTTTCTGACTTGGAAAAAGCGAAACATGTTGTTCTAGAACAGGACTTCGAAGGGAAAAGGGTCGTCAAACACGGGGATAAGTTTGAATTTGTGGAAGTCATCAAAGAAGAACCTGAAGACCAAAGCAGGAAAGAAGCTGAAGTGTCTTCGTCTTCTTCTTCGAGTGATGATGAACCTGTGGTTGTGAAGGATATGAAGAAGAAAGAGAATGAGTCTCAATCTTCTCTGTCTTCGGATAGTGAAGAGGAGGGTATTGGGAAGAGGAATGTTGAGGTTAAGGAAGGATTGCATAGTGGTAAAAATCAGGATGGTTCGAAGGACGGTCATCAGAATACTAAAGTTGAGACTGCCGGACATTTGGAAAAGGGAGTTGATAGTCATGATAAACATGAAGCGGTTCATGGCATTCATAATGAAGAACTCGCCAAAACACATGATGTTAAGGAAGGAAAACATGATGTTAAGGAAGGAAAACATGATGTTAAGGAAGAAAAACATGATGCTAAGGAAGGAAAGCATGATGTTAAGGAAGGAAAGCTTGATGTTAAGGAAGATAAACATGGGGATCATGAAAAGCATCAGGGTAAAGAAGAAAAACATCCGAGTAAAGAAGAAATCCATGGAGGTCATGATAAAGTTGAAGGTAAAGAAGAAAAGCATGAAAGTAAGGAGAACAAAGATCAAAGTCATGAAAAACATGAAATTAAAGGAGAAAAGGTTGAAATAAAGGAAGATAAACATGAGAATAAGGATAAAAAGGATGAAGGTCATGAAAAACATGAAATGAAAGAAGAAAAGCATGAGAGTAAGGAAGAAAAGCATGAAATAAAAGATGAAAAGCATGGAGGTCATGAAAAACACGAAATAAAAGAAGAAAAGCATGAAGGTCATGAAAAACACGAAATAAAAGAAGAAAAGCATGAAATAAAAGATGAAAAGCATGGAGGTCATGAAAAACATGAAATAAAAGAAGAAAAGCATGAAAACAAAGAACAAAAGCATGAAAGCAAAGAAGATAAGCATGAAGTTCATGAAAAAAAGGAAGAAAAACATGAAGAAAAGGTCGAAGAAAAACATGAAAATAAGCACCCGATTCATGAAGAAAACCACGAAAAGAAACATGAAAATAATCTCACTTCATCTGATGAACTTTCCAAACAGTATGAAATTATTGATAATAAGCCATCAACATCTCATCCTGTTGAAAAAACTCATCAAGATATTAAACCTTCAGACTCTCCAGCAGTTCAAGCCACAGAGTTAATAAAATCCACATCAAGCGCAGAGTTGATCGATTCAAAGTCAAAAAAATCCTCATCAAGTTCATCTTCAGAATCTTCTGAACCCGTTTCAAAACCTTCAGAAAAAATCTTAATCGAAGAGTCAAAACCTTCAGAAAAAGTATTAATCGAAGAGTCAAAACAAGTTCACCCGACAGTTGAAGACTTAGACTCAGCGAGTGGCTACAAAGGATCAGTTTCTTACTCAGTCGAAGTTCACCCTGAGACCATTAACGATAAAGAACTCGACGACTTGGCTCAGATTGACATTGAGTCAAAATCTGGTGTCAATGAAAATGAGTCAAGGTCTTCAAAGGAATTCACTGTTAGACCGCAGGATCAACAACAAGTTATCCAGATTTGCGTCAAAGATGATAAAAATGAATCCGGGACGAAGTGGATTTGGGTCGTTGTTGGATTTAGTTTGTTGGGAGGACTGGCTTATTCGTACTTTAGATATAAATCTAGGGCTTAGTTACTTCGAATTATTCATTCTTTATTCAGGCTTGGATTATAATGGAAAGAACGGAATCCCCAGTTACTAAAGTATGTGTCGAGAAGAACATTGAAAACAAAGTCCAAAGATCGCCTGGCATACCCAAGGGAAACTCTTCAGCAAGACAAGCAGACTCAGCAGGAAGATATGTTCGAGACTCACCCAACAATTTCAGAAGAAATCCTGAGTTTCGAAGGGAATCTCCGAGATACGCTGAACCTGTCAGAAAAGGCTCAAGAGATTCTCATGCGAAAAGAGGTATCGAGACGGGGGATGAGAGGAAGAAAAATATAGAAAATAAAGCGAAAAGACTGCTGAATGGCAACTTTTTGAACAATGGAGACCCTTTGATTGGCACTATTGCTTCCAGACCTATTTTTAGAAAAAGAGATTACGATGGAAGAAATTTTAATAAGGAAGATGATGAAGGCATCATAAAGACTGGAGATGGAGGCAAAGAAGAAGGACTGGATCAGAGAGAAGAGAAGGAAAATTAGATAAGGTTAACTTTAACTTGAATATGGAAAATGAATTCATGTTGGTTAAACGTTGAAAATTGTTTAATTTTCTTTACTTCTAGTAAAATTTGGTAATTTTTTTAAACTTTTGCAATTAAAGGGCAACTTTAACTTAACCCACAAATTATCCCTTAAGTCTCATTTAAAATTCTTTATGATAAAAAAATCCCATCAAAAAATCTTCAAGAAAAAAAAATCCCAAATATCCCAAATATTTTAAAAACCTTCCAAAAACCCTTAAAACCCTAAAAATTCACCACGAACCCTAAAACCCCTTCAATCCACTCCAATCTCCAACATTACTAAATCCAAGCATATCCTTAATAAAATGCAATCAACAGGAGACGAGATCAGCTCAATCGAAGTGTCAGTCGAGAAGTACGACGAGTCGCTGATCCCATCAGAGCACTGCTTTTACTGTTTAAACCCGAACCCTTCAAGTCTCCTTTACAGCGAAAGTTCATCGCGGTGGTTCTGCACAATGATCTGTCAAAAAGGATCTCACATATCTTGGCACCGAGAATTCGCAGGGTCTTCAAGATGGTCCTTACACCCAGCGAACCCTAAGAAAAGAGGACTGATCGAGTGTGAAGACTGCAATTCGACAGAAATTTCAATGATGACTCTGATAAACCAGTCAATATTCTGCCGAAATTGCACAATCAAGCGCAAAAATATTCAACCTTCACTGGTTTTAGAAGAAATCTTAAGTAATGGCAAACTTTCTACAGGTATACTTGATGAACCTTCGGAAGAAGAGAAAAAAAAATGCAGAAGTATTACAAAAAAACAAATAAGGCTTATTGAAAATAATTTGAAATCAGGGAAAGATCAGTTTGATGGCCTTGAGTCGAATAGTGATTTTGTCCCTTTGCCGAAAATAAAGAAAGAGTATCAAAGTGCAAGGGAATATGCTGAAATTTACTCAGGGTTGTTGAAAAAAGATATGGAGTATAATAAAGCACTTAGCTCGAAAGGGGTTTTAAATACTGTGGCTATTGGATTTTTGCAACGTGAAGGGACTTTTACGTATAATACTCTTGAAACTGGGTTGAAGTTAAGGGTGGGGAGTTTGATTGAAGTTTTAGAAAGTGGGAAAGTGATTTGTGCTGCTATTGTTTTTGAGGTTAATGGACAGTCGAATAAAGTTAAATTTAAAGTCCTGGAAAAAAAATTTGAGAAAAGTGGAATATATACCTGCCAGATTCAGATTAAATTTTTACCGGTTCCGTTTGAAAGGATGATGGAATCTCTGGAGTATTTTGCTAAGGATTTCATAGATGAAAAAATTCAAGACTTGATACTTGGTAAATCGATGATAGTTCAAGACAATCAAATAAACATTGAAAACCTCAACGATTTTGACTTTAACCCTCCAAACATCCCCCACCTCAACACATCTCAGTTGAATGCAGTAAAATCCGCGATTGGCAAAAACTTTTCAATAATTCAAGGTCCTCCAGGTACAGGAAAGACTCACTCATGTAGCGCAATAGTTTGGATGTACAACAATCTGATGAAATCGAAGTTGGCACCTAATAAAAAGATTTTAGTGACTTCTAATTCAAATATTGCTGTTGATAACTTGGTCGAGAGAATACACAAAACTGGAGTCTCAGTTGTTAAAGTTGCTTCCAGGTTGAGAGAAAAGATAATTAATCCAAATAACTTGGTTGAATCACTTTCACTTCATAGGTTGCTTCGACAGAGAGTTGAAAGTGATAAAAGAAGCTTTATTGATTTGTTTGATATGAAGTACGAGTATGATGAAGTTTTAGAGGATAAGCAGTACAAAGCTTTGATGGAGATTGTCACACCAATTACAAAAGATATACTTTCAAAGTTCGATGTGATTTGTTGCACTAATGTGGTGGCAGCTGATGATAGACTTTCTGATTTCGAGTATCCTTTTGTGCTTATTGATGAAGCTAACCAGTCCATTGAACCTGAATCTTTGATTCCTTTGCTTTTCGGATGTAAAAAACTGATACTTGTTGGAGATCAAATGCAACTGGGGCCTGTTTCTAAATGTAGCAAAACCGTATCTGCTGGTTTGACACGGTCTTTGATGACTAGAATGATTCATCTTGGACACAATCCGAGTATTTTGCAGCATCAGTACAGGATGCATCCATCAATCAGCAGCTTTCCTCGAAATTTCTTTTACGAAGGGCAACTAATCGATGGAATCACCTCAACAGACAGACCAATAATTCCCAACTTCTGGTTGAACGACATTCCCAACATTTTCCTGCATCACGAGTCAAACGAAGCCTCGACAGGAGGAGCATGTTCAGTAAGCAACGTAAATGAAGCATTTATAGCAGCAGAGGTTCTTCAAAAGATAATCGAAAAAGGAGTAAATTCAGATGAAATAATAGTTTTAACTCCTTACGAAGCACAAAAAAGAACAATTCTCGAGGTTTTTAACCGGAAACGCTCAAATGTAAAGGTTTACAATATCGATGAATTTCAAGGCAACGAGGCGAATTACATCATTTTCTCAACTGTCAGGTCAAACACTGACGGCGACATCGGCTTTTTAAGTGACTTTAGAAGACTCAATGTCGCAATCACCAGGGCAAAGTACGGGATGGTCGTTTTAGGAAATTGTAAAACTTTAAGTAAAACGAAACTTTGGAGTCATTTGATTAAAGATTATGCAGATAAACACATGATATTTGAAGGGATGTTCGGAAGTCTTCGAGTTCATAATATTGTTGTTCCTGACCCTCCTGAGTACAAATTTGATGAAGAGTTTCCTTATAGTTCTTAGAATAGTTTTAAAAAATATGATATTTTTGGATTTGCTTGGAAACGGATAGGGTTATAAATATGAGAAGGTGGATTTAGCCTTTCTTCTTGGTTTTTAAAATCAACCTTTTCATAAAATTTTT
Organism: Stentor roeselii; assembly: GCA_006503475.1. Lineage (NCBI taxonomy): Eukaryota > Ciliophora > Heterotrichea > Heterotrichida > Stentoridae > Stentor > Stentor roeselii. The sequence continues at coordinate 69,964 of RSEH01000096.1, forward strand.
GACTTCTTTATAGGAAAGTTTTCAATTCATCTATTTGTAAAGCATTCTCAATCTAATTTACCATTAATAATTATGGACTCAACACTGCAACCACCGTCTAAAGAATCTCTTGAATGTGAGCATTGTGGCCGCGTCTTTAAATACTTTTCTAAGCTTTCCAGGCACCTCTTGGTGCATACAAAGGCAAAACAGTTTAAGTGTAACTATTGCGATGTTGCATTTTCTCTTTCACATAATTTAAGAGTTCATATGAGAATCCATTTAGGGATTAAACCTTTCAAATGTTCTTATCCTGGCTGTGAAAAATCATTTACACAGTCTTGTAATATGAAAGTTCATATGAAAACTCACAAAATTCTTCCTTCACGAACTATATTCAAGAGTGTCGATTCAGAAAAGGTTATTATGAAAGTAGAAGTTGAAATAAATGATGAAGAAGTTCGAGACTTCGATTTAGAAACTGATAATAGTGACAATCCTTTCTGTTTTTAATTATTTTGCATAAAGAATAGGTTCGTTAAGAGTAGTTTTTATTGAATTAAGACTATTCATAAGAATTTTTTAAGTTTGTTGGAGTTTTTGAATTGAATGAGAGTTTAACAAAGTTTGATAGTTTCAATCGATGATGTTAATTATGATATATGATTTCTTGCACTAACGATTAATCATTGAAAATTTTTTTATATTAAGTCAAAATTGTAAGTATTAGAATTGGTTATTTGAAAACAACAATTTTAAACGACTCAGATCTTATAAATATTTAAAATGATTTTTAGATGTAATTTCTCATGAGAATTCTTGAATTATCATTTTTAATCGATGATTTTTCATATTTCTTACCTGAAACAACAAATCTACACAAAGAGTTGATACTTTGATTACCTACATTATATTGGAAACTAGCCGAGTAAAAATAATTTTATAGGAAACATTCGGGGTATATATAGTAAGTAATTAATCAGATACAATTCTCCTGAGATTCTCTCAATTACTCAATTTGTAAATAATCAAAAGATTCATTAAATAAAAAAACTCAAATATTTCTAAATTATCTAATTTACTTCTATCTAAATAAGTTGTTCTTCCTTTTTAGGTTCCTTGTAGAATACAGAGCAGAAGAATAACACCAATGTCAAGAAAGCGATAATTATGAAGCATCCATACATTTTTATTTGAGGTTCCAGAAACTTAGAGAGAATATAAGGTGAAAAATTTGACGGGATAAAAGACATACAAACACAAGAAATCATTTTTTTATCTCCTGGAAAAGCTTGTTCTGTGAGATTTAGGATGTTGTTATAAAAAGAACTGGTTAAAAAATGGTAGCTAATCATGAAAAAAGCATAGAGACTTTTATCAGAAACTGCGAACCACATTCCTCCCATGAGTAAAGTTTCTAGAAAGTAAACAAGACACATTACTTTTTTCCAGTACATTCTTTGGAATAGATACCCAAATAGAGACCTTCCAATTCCAGCTAGAAAAAATGCGATCATTCCAACATATGCAGAGTAGTAATCATCATTGATGAACTGGATCGCAATCACTTTATAATAAAAATGAACATATCCTTGGCAAGTCACAGCCAAATACATCATAAAAAACAAGACCCAAAATCTTTTATTTTTTAAAATTTCTTTAAAACTCGAAGATTTTGAGTTTCCCGCTTCTTGAGTCATAACTTTTCCCTTTCGTGGTAAAAGTACAAGTCCAGCACACATACAAATAAAAAAAGTAGCACTGACCCATCGAATAGTATTAGGTACCCTTTCAGCGACTTCTCTAGGAAACATCTTTTCCCCTCCAGCAGTTGATTCAGCAGATCGATTATGAGGATTGACGATTAAAGTAAACATAAGTCCGAAAGGAACCGATCCAAGACTATACCCAGAAAGTAAAATTCCACTAAGCAAGGGTTTTTTTTCAGGAATTCGATTCCAAATGACCCAAAGACTGGGCAAAAAAACACTCGCTGAAAGTGATCCAATTGAAAGGCCATAAACCCAAGAAAACATCTGAGGGTCTTCAATGAAACTACTGAAAAACATCCCTGCACAGAAAAAGGCGGAACAGATCAATATTATGTTGAAAATACTTAAGTAAAGTGTCAGGTAGGATATTGCTAATGTGAAAACTGACTCCGCGATGTACCCGATCGAAGGGACAAGGGCGAGGTCTGAACTTTGAATAGAATGGTCTTTCATGTAGAAATAGGATGCGATGTAAGGCAAAAATGTTCCCCAATTGTTTAGGTTTCCTGCTACCTAAGTAGGATTTACTGCATTTACTATGATGCCTCCTGTTAGTAAAAGAACTTTCCTGAACACACTGGCCATAGATTTATGGGAGGATACTAATATGGAAAATCTAGGGTCTATTGGAAGAATTATGTTTTGATGAATTGAATTTTGGAATTTTTGAAGGTTTATTCAAAGTGAATCGGTTGGGTTATGAAGAAATAGTTGGATGTTAAGAACAAGATTGAAGGATTTCAAGTATTCAACTACTTATCTTTTTTTCAAGGCGATACCTTAGCTGGTCAGGTATCTCGTTAATTTCTAGATCTATAGCCAAAAACAAAATAGTAATGAACTGGCAATTAATATAGTTCTACTTCTTGATTCGATGAAGATTTTTCAAAAGTAAATTCAACTTGTCTTAAGTATATAAGTTAATTTAGTCCATAAGTATGAAACTTGTTTAGTTTATGTATATATATATTTTTTTAAACTTTTTAGTGTTTTGGATCATTCTTTGATTGTCTTTGAACTGAAATCAACCTTAATAAAAACTAGTTCATTTGAAGAATGATTAAAAAATTAAAAATTTAAATCTGAATGAATTTCTGTTTTTTGTAAGGAGGGATTAGGTATTTTTATCCTTTATCCAATCTTAATTAAAATCTTAAAGTTACTTAGAGAATTTCAAATTATATCGATACTTAAGAAATGTTTTCTGAGTATAGTAATGGAAGAAAAAATGATAAATTTAAATCGTAATTATGTCTGAAAGTTTGTTTTTATCGCAAGTCTTGCTGAAGTACATATCATTAAAAATCTTGGCCCAGCTAATACGAATAATCGATATTTTAAAGATTTTGTTGATCAATAAATTCAGCATTTTCTTGAATTTACAAAGGCTTGGGTAATTAAAACAAGGTTAAATATGAAAATGTAAAATTTTATTGTTTTACTAATTTAATCCTATATATTTGAAATTATTGATTGAGAAGATATACCAATAATCATATGAAATTCTAAAAGAATATAGATAGAGAATTTCATCTTGAATAAGTTCCATCAATTAGAATGAATATAGGCAAGTTCAAGGAATTTTATGTAAGTATTAATGAACCTATCATAGAAATTATTTTAACATATATAAGCCTAGAATTCAGTATTTTATTGAACTATTATCAAATCAAATATTTCTATCAGAGATTTGATTAGAAAAGTTGTTAATTATAAGAAGGTTCTCATATGAACTGGAGACAACTTAGTAAATCCGTGATCATTATAAAAATATTTAGAAACATAAAGACTTGGCAAGCATTCTTGCCGTATCTTGAATCTAAGTTCTATCATTTAAATATTTTCAAATAATAAGCGCCTATCAATAGTTTCACCAATTGAATACATAGAATAGTCTTTTTTACTTTATTGATGTCTTACTTGTCAGTTAGTATAAGCCTTTTCAACATAATCCTGATATTTCTTCAAGTTATTGTTATGAATTATGTTTTGTTTATTTATCACCAATTTCGAAATATTTAATGTGTTTTTGGTTTTTCAATTCACTTCTATGCCTTGTTATTTTTTCCAAATCTCTAGATAATGTGGAATGAAATTATAGATATTAAGTCTTTAGCAAGTATTTTTTTATCAGAAAATAGTTCTGGGTTGTTCCTGTTAGTCTAATGTTAACATTCAATCTCAGTTCATATAATATGAAAACTAAATGTCTTAAAGTAGAAATATGTTTCCGAGAGAGATACTCGAATGTTCCTATTACTATTATATGGGCAACTGCCAAGTTTTTGATATTCATAAGTTCTGGGCTATTACTCTGAATTGAAAGAAAAAATTATTTATCTTGACGAGAAAATATCTGATAGGACCACTTAAGGATACATTCAGTTATACTTCTTTAGGTTTATCATTCATATTTCTTGCCAATCCATCTTATGTTAAAACAAAGAAATATTTAAATGAAAAATATTTCAATAGGGTAAAGATATTTAATACTTCTATATATTTGTATTGCTTTCTCATAATGTATAAGATAATATTTCTTCTGTCTCATAAGAGAAAAAATGTTTCAGAATACGAAAATGTATCAAAAAAAGTTTAAATAATTGTATAGAGTGATCAATTTAGCTACAGTTTGAATAAACTAATTTAATTGATATAGATGGAACACACTTTTATATAAACGATTGCAAAATTATCAACAATTATTATTATTAATAATTTCATGAAACTTGATAATTTATTATCAACCATGATTTGAATGTGATTAAGGCTAGATGTCAAAGAATTTATGCATTTTTTATGGTTTTTTATAGTTGCTTTATAGCTGATTATATAAAAATCTCTTAATTTAACTTATAAACTTTTACAGGAAATAAATATATATTATTTCTTGTGTTTTTGTTTGTTTTGTCTTGTTCACTCATTCCTTAAAAAGTTTTAACAACCTATTGAACGCTCAATTGAGACTTTTCTCATAAAATTAATTCATTTTGTGCAATTTTCTTATGATATTCTAAAATACTCCAAAGAGATTTTATTAGAATAATAAAAACCTGTGATAAATAACGGAAACTAAATACTTGAATGTTTCTTAGATCTAAAAAATTCTCAGGCATAACCAAAATATTTTGCAACAATCAGTAGATAAAATGGCTACAACCTTCAAGAAAATCCTTTTATTCACAGGAGGAATTTTAGTAAATGCAGTAAGAAATACAAAGGTAGCTGGTAATCTCAACAACTGGGGAGCATTTTTGCCATACATCGCTTCCTATTTTCATTTACTAGACAATTCAGTAAAAAGTTCAGATTTATCGATAGTCCCTCCAATAGGATACATCGCTGAGTCTTTATTTACAGTACTGATCTCTTACTTGCTAGTCTTCATGAGTATTTTCAACGTAATTTTAATCTTTTCAACGATTTTTTGCACATGCATGTTTTTTAGTTCTTTTCTGACGAATGCTGAACTTTTTTCATGGGTTTATGGTCTTTCAATCGGGTCACTATCTTCATGTTCTTTTCTTCCGAGTCTCTGGATAATTTGGAATGAGATCCCAGAGCAAAAATCCCTTACAAGTGGAATTTTACTTTCAGGTTACTCTTTCGGTGCTGTTCCTTTTAGTCTAATGTTTACATTTATAGTCAACCCTCATAATACAAAAGCAGAAACCACCTCAGATCATGAGAAATTGTTTACAAAAGAAGTGGCTGAAAGAGTTCCGATGACTATTCGATGGGTGACTATTGGATTTTTGATTACAGTTTATTTAGGACTTTTTATGTTGCCTAGAAGGAGAAAAGTCACGACGGAAGAAAATCGAGAAACAGATTCGATGAGTTTTAAAGAGATTATCAGAAACAAAAGGTTTTGGTTTCTTTTTATTCTCATGTATTTGTCAATGTGTTGTCAGGGATATGCACACTTTTATTATAAGGTTATTGCGATACAGTATATTAATGATGATTTTTATTCTGCTTATGTTGGGACTTCGGCTTTTGTACTTGCTGGAATTGGAAGGTCTGTTTTTGGATATTTGTTTAATAAAATATATTGGAAGAAAATTATGAGTCTTGTGCATATTACGGAAACTCTCCTGATGGCTGGCATGTGGTTTACAGTCACTGATAAGAGACTTTATGCGTTTTTTATGGTGAGCTATCATGTGTTGTCTAGCTCTTTTTATAATAATGTTTTGATTTTAACAGAAGAGGCTTTTCCAGGAGATAAAAGAATTATTTCATGTGTTTGTCTTTCTTTTATACCTGCATTTTTTACACCTTTTTTTATTTCGAAGGTGTTGGAACCGTTTATTGGAATGCTTGGAAGTTTCTTGATAATAGCTTTTTTCAGTTTAATTCTCTTTTTTTGTACGGTTTTTTATAAAGAACCTGAAACAAAAGCTTCATTACTTTAGTTAATAAAAAATATTAGGATTTTATGTTGGAACTATTATATTAATTTTAATTAATTACAAAGAAATGTTGTGAGTTAAACTCAGAATATAAACGAATTTTCAAATTGAATTATTTCTCAAACTGCATATGGACTGTATATTTCATATAAATTTTTGTGCTATACTATAAATAGTCTTCCAAGAAATTCTTTATATAGCATGTGGAATCATAGTAAACTCAGTATTTTTTATACAGTCTGTTACAATATATAAAAACTGTGAAGCTTTCTTGCTCTAGTTTTTTACTTTAATTTAATAATTAAATAATTGACGAATTCCGATCTTTCAATAATTTTATCGCTGGGGTACACAGCTGAGTGTATTGCACTTTCAATATAAAACCTATCAGCCTATATCAGAATTTTAAAAAATTTAGTATTTTTTTAACAATATTTGTGGTTATTTTTTAGTTTATTCATTTAAAACTTTGATTTATTGTGCTATATTAATGAACTTGAAATTTGGTTTCTTTTATAGTATTTGTATTTCCTATTCCATAGATGATTTGGAATGAAATAACTGATAAAAAGTAATTGAAAAATATCAAATTTCCTTGTTATAGTCTCGGATTAGTTCTTTAGTCTGATCTTTACATTACTTGTTAATCCAAATTATTCTAAAGCAAAAAAAAAATCACGAAAAAATGTTTCTGAAAGATTTTCAATTACTTTAAGTTGGATTAAAATTGTATTTTGGCTTTCATCCTTTTAGGATTATTTTTGTCTCCAACAGGGAAAATTGTAGAAGAAGATCAAAAATTGAATCAAATAAATTTTAAATATATAATCAAGAACGAGCATTTTAGTTTGTTCATGATTATGTTTTTATTGTCTATTTGATTGAATTTGCTTTCTTTATTATAAAGTTGATGCAAAACAGTACATTTATGGTGATTTTTACTCTTATTTTGTAGGAACTACTGCCTTTCTGTTTTTAGGTGCTGAAAGTCTTATGTTTGAATTAAAACAATTTCAAGTCCTTTAAAAAACTTTAAATAATCGAAGCCATATTATAACAAATGAGAGATTCCATAAAAAAGATAGTCTTTTTAACAGGAGGTTTTATAGTAAACTCAGTAAACTCAAATAGGTCGGGGGAAACCTAATAAACTGGGGCTCCTTACTACCATACATCGCCTCTTACTACTACCATCTTGACCCATCAACCCGTATTTCAGATTTTTCCCTAGTGCCCTTCATCGGTTTCCTTGCAGAGTCATTCATCGCTCTGATAATTTCTTATCTTTCAGTCCACCTGAGCATATTCAACATCCTTTTAATTTTTTCAACAATTTGCTGTTCAGGTATGTTTTTGAGTTCATTTCTCACAAATCCTCTTCTATTCTCATGGATCTATGGGCTATCTCTCGGCTTCTTGTCTGGAAGTATCTGTTTGCCCAGTGTTTGGCTTATCTGGAGCGAGATTCCTGAAAGCAAGGCTGCTACAAGTGGAATTTTATTAACAGGGTACAGTCTTGGGTCAGTTCCTTTCAGCATGGTCTTTACTATGATAGTCAATCCTCATAATACTAAAGCTCAGAGTGTAAATGATCATGAAAGGATGTTTCCTGTTGAAGTCGCTGAAAGAGTTCCGATGACTATTAGATGGATCACTGCTTCTTATCTTGTTTGCATGTTTTTAGGACTTGGGTTGCTACCGCACAAGGGAAAAGTCACACAAGATGAAGGGGGTGAAAGGAAGGGATTAGGGTTAAGGGAAATTGTGAGGATTAAAAGATGTTGGATGCTATTTTTGATGATGTTTTTAGCTCTTGCATGTCAAGCCTATGCACAGATTCTTTATAGAGTCGTTGCGATCAGGTTTATTAATGATGATTACTACTCAGCTTATGTGGGGATGGCTTCTTATATCTGTTCTGGAATTGGAAGAGGAGTTTTTGGTTACTTGTTTGAAAAATTTTATTGGAAAAAAATAATGAGTCTAGTTTATTTTATACAAACTTTACTCATGGCGAGCTTGTGGTTTACTCTAAGTGATAAGTCCTTATATGCTTTTTTTATGGTCTCCATTCATTTTTTAACGAGTTCATTTTACAACAATATATTAATCCTTACTGAAAATGCATTTCCAGGTGATAGAAAAGTAATTTCTTACATTTGTTTCTCTTTTATTCCTGCATATTTCACCCCATATTTCTTAGAAAAGTTTGCAGAACCTTACATTGGCCTCGTTGGATGTCTTATTTTCTTATCATTCGTGATGGCAATCATGTTTTTCCTCGTCATTTTTTACCAGGACCCTAAAAAAACCGATTCCCTTCTCCAAGAAAAAAAAATCTCCTCCAAAGCCTTAAAATAAAGATTAAATTTATCACTTTCACTAAAAATGTCTCAATAACTAAAACTCTACTTGTGAATAAGCCTTCTGATTTGAAATATTCTATCATTGAACCTCTTTAACGGAGAAGAACTCCGAAAATGTTTCTTAGGAGAATTTTTACTTTTATGTCTAACAGGCGGGACTTTGATAGGCGAGAAGTTTAATAGCGTGCGATCAACGTTTTCCTTCGAAGTATTTCTTTGATGTTTCAATATCCTTTGCAATATTTCATCAATACTGGGCAGTTCAACTTTTCTAATCAGTGAATAATCACTTGATTTATGCTTCTTATGAACAACCAGGGGACTATCTTCCTCATCATTAAAGCAACTTTGAGCCCTTCCAGCATCTTCAAGTCTTTTCGCAGAATTTTCAACACCTTCAGCGAACCTGACTTTTTTCACTTCAACTTTTTCTAGTTCCTTGAACCTTGAGTTCATTTATAAGTAATGGAAGAGCAAGTGGAAGAAGAAAATCTTGAAAACTTCGAAGAGTCTGAAGAAAAACCTCCAGAAAAAAGGATTTTTCGAGGAGAAAACTATTCAGATGAAGAAAGAGAAAAAGAGTCAAAAAAAGCAGGACCTTCGAAGCCGATGGATGAACTTGACATGATGGAACTTATTCAAAGAAGGACTAAATCAAGAGAACCGACTACTGTGATTGTCCATCGAGGCGATTTGATTAAAGCGCAAACTCTTGGAATGAGTGTCTCGCCAAGTGCGATAAAACCTGGGGAAGTTAAACAACAGGTCAAAATGCATACTACTCGACTTATTAGGGTACTTAACCGTTATCGGGAAATCGATGAAAGGGAATATCAGAAGTTTAAACGTTGCATGGTTGATGATAAGAGAGTTGAAAAAATTTATAACAATTTTTACCTGTTGCATAAAGGATACTCTTCTCAGGTTCTAATATTTGTACTTAACTCGTATGATGAAACAGGAATTTGTAGACTTTTTCAAGAGTTTTATCTGGAGTTCGACCAAAATAATGATAAAAAAATGCAAATTGATGAACTTGAAAAATGTATTGAATTTCTGGGTAAAGATAACTATATCGGTCGCAAGAAAATGGTAGAAACTTTGAAAGAATATGACATAAACTGTTCTAATAGTTTAAGTCTCTTTCAGGAAGGTAATGCAGGAAAGATCTTAAATGACGAGACTTTAAACAAGCTCTTCAAAAAAATGGCTTTTGATGGAATTTCTAAAAAACAAGGCCACAATGAAGAACATGTTGATTTCATGAAATTCGCTCCGATGCTCTCTATTTTTTTCTTCGAATACTTCGCGACTAATTACTTGAAACGAAAAGAAATGTATCACATGTACCTGGGTTTCCCTTATATCTACAAACCAGGAGGCAAGGCCGAAGTCAACCCTGAAGGTGACCCAGAAGGTCTTTTCAGAGTTTTCATTTCTCAGCTGAAAGGAGAAAATGACGTGAAAAAGCAGATAATCACCTTTAAAGACGTTTCTAACGCTTTGATAATCTACAGGTCATCAGGCTTCAGCGACGCGATTTCAATGGAAGCAATTGAGAGGATCTTGAAGCAAGTAAAAGAATTGATGGACGTTGACCCAGTGTCCGATAAAGAGTCGCGAAAGTTCTCAATGGAAGAACTGCTGCCGATCCTAGTCTGCAAAATCGCGACAGAGATGACCTGGCATAAAAACCTTTTTCGCAAATCAATAGAAAAATATGACAAAATGGTTGAATGGCACGGCTGCGCTCTTGCTGTTAACTTGACTAAAGATATAATCCATGATCTCATCAATGACGCCTTCTGTTATCTTCCTTTTCCTACTTTTGAACAGTTTGTGAAAGGTCTGGACTTTGTCCTGAAAAAATTAATTCCGACTCTTGTGTCTCCAGCTTCTATATTCATTGCAAAGAAACTGATGAGAACTCCTGATACCATCATCACAGAAGAAGGATTCAATGGGGAAGTCCGGGTAAGATTCAATGTCAAGTACATAACTTCCTCTGATAACCTTTTTGAAAGACTTTTCTATTTCAGCACAAAATTTCAAACAAAGTTGATGCTCGTAAGAATGCTTTATAAGAACTTCTACCCGAACTACAAAAAAGAAAAAGAAATAAACTCAGTTATTTGCAAGTACAACCAAATCATGACAACTTTTGACTTGTTTGAAAATGGAGACCCTGGAAAACTTGGAAACTTTGAAGACGCTTTTTTGAATCTCTTGAAAAGTGGAGACCCTGAAGAAATTGCAAAGGAAGAAAGTGAAAGAAGAGAAATGAAAAAGAAGAAATTCTTGGAAACTCTTTTAAATCAGGATAATATTGCAACTGAAAAAAGAAAGAACAAGTTAAACACGGTTAAAAGGAAAAGCTCGAGAGGATTCACTGTTGATATTGTTGGACATGGCACTAAAAGGAAAAAAAATGAAATGAAAATTAAATTAGACATGCTACTTGCTGAAGCTAATCGAATTGACACTAATATAAATAAAAGGGAAGCTGAGAAGTTGAAAGAAATTTCAAGAACTCGAGTTACAAGCGCATTTCCGAATTCTGAAGATATCACTCCTGAAATTATTATGAATTTAATTGATTACTCGACGAATTCTTCAGAAGATATTGAAATGTTGAGGAAATTTATTTATTATGAAACGGAAAAAATTGGATTTCAAGATGTGCAAAAGTTTTTAATTGCTCAACATATAAAAAAAATTGAGGATAGGGAGATTAGTAAGAAGAAGAAACTTGAAGGTAAGGAAAAAGAAGAAAAAGAAAAAAAGTTAGAAAAAATCAAAAAAAATACAAAAATTGAAAATAAGGAGTTGAAAGATCTCAAATATCATAAAAAAAATATTACTTTAGAATCAAATATTCAAGTAAAAGAAAAAAAAGAAGAAAAGGAATCTGATAAGTTGATGAAGATTAAAACTGTTTATACTCATCGAGACATTTTTGAAGAACAGCGCAATGCAATAGACCAGTTAGAGAGTGATGAAAACACTTTAATCAGTGCAAATAGTCCAAGAGAAATGTCTCCCACTATATTAAAACATGCAAAAACTGAAAAAATAACTTCATTAAAAACTTTTATTACTCATAAATCTTCTCAGTTAAACTCACATATTTCACCTCGAACTATAACTTTAGAAAGTTTATCTGATATGAAAAACGATGAAAATTTGGAACATATTGAAAGCATTGAAAGAATTGAAAGTCCAGAAATTTTAAGAAAATTTAATGAAGAAGAAGTTGAATCTCCTCTAGAAGAAACTAAAAATGAAGAAATTTTTGATGAAAATGTTTTTGTGGGCATTGAAAATTCTGATGAGTTTGAAGAAAAGTATTTCAAAGACTTTGCGAGCCGTAAAAGAAATGAGATAGCGAAAATTAAAGAAAAGAATGATAAAAACGAAGATAAAGACAGAGGCTGTGAGTGTGTTATAACTTAAAACTAGTTCTAATATTCCCTCATCAAAATCCTGAATAACTAATTAACCAACATGGGGGTGTAAATGAACGCAATTTTCTCTATTTTCCATGACGCCCAAGACCGGTACCGTCGAAGTGGAGGTTACGAAGGAACCCACATCGACCGTATTTACATAAACGACATAACCGACCTAATCAAGGAAAACCCTTCCAACATTTTCAAGCTCTTCTCAGAGTTGACTCACATGTACGTCAGGTTCACGAGCACCAATCTGCATTACATGGAAATTCCTGCATTTGTTGAAAACTCTCAAGAAAATCCTACACTTTACATGATCCATCATCTTCGAAGTCTCCTCGCTTTGAACATCATCGATTTTTATGATTTGTTTATGACTCGAGTCATTAATGTTGTCAACTCGTCTCTTAAAGATAAAAGAATGCAAAAGTCTGAACTTTTAACTTTGCTTCGCAATTTTAAACCTTCATCGAATCCTGAAGAAAAAATTGTTGATTTGAATGTTTCTTTGTGTGAATTTGCGGAATATGTTAATTTTTTGAAGAATTTCACGGATTCGAAGAAATTGGCAGATGAAGATCTTGAGTATTTGGTCTCGATTTCAGTTTATTTTGGTTATTTAGGCAGGTCTGACCCTTCTAAATGGGAAGATTGCTCATCTTTAGTGATTAAAGTGCTTAATTCTTATACTAATGATGCTGACCGAAGTGAAGGGTTTCTTCATTACAATGGCTTTTATATTTATGAGATCTTTAGAAACAACCAGTCTCTCCCCAAAAAGTACTTAAAAGATATAAACGTTTGGGTTCTGGCCGGTTACAAGTTCAAACTCGAAGAGCTAGGAAAAGACTATGACGACATCTCAGACAGCATCGACCGAGAAGAATACTCCGAGCCCCTTCTCCAAAAATGTGAAGAAAACCTAAAAACCGCTTGGAAAGTCTACAAGTCCTTCATGATGTTAACATGGAACGTGAGTACCCTGAACATAAAATACGCTGAAAAAGTGATCCACGTGCACGAAGACGCGATTCAAAAAATCAAGACATTCAAAGACTAGCCATTTATTCATTCAAAAATTTAAATAGTTTATAGTTACAAATGAAACCAGCCATGATCCTTGAATCCAAGAAAAAAAACCAGCCCTTGCTGCCCTTGAACCGTTCAAAAACCAACATTTTACCGAAATCTGAGAAAGTCAAGTTCACGCTGACGAAAGAAGAAGAAAAGACTTATGGGGATCGATTTCCTGCAGGGTATAAAAAACTTAAAATCCTCGGAAGAGGAGGATGTGCTTTGGTCTGGCTTGCAGAAGACTTGACTACTGGTAAAAAAATCGCAATAAAGCAAATAAGCAAGTCAACTGGACCTAATGCAGTTGAAAGTAGCAAGAGAGAAATTCATTTTGGAAATATTTTAAATGAATTCTCTTCACCTGCAAGTGATAGCATCATTCAGCTGTTGGACTCAAGGGTTGAAAAAAGCGACTTGTGGGCTTTTTATGAGGTCGGAGGGACTAGTCTCAGTAAGGCCTTGTTTCAGGTGAAGGGCGAGTTCGTGAAAGGAGAGCGAATGTACCGTATCGAGCACCCAGATCTTTACGAGTCATTCAAAGAAATGAGAAACTTGCAGGTCTTTTTAAGAGAACTCCTAACCGCCTTAGACCATCTAAACAGTTTAAGCATCGTTCACAGTGACCTGAAGCCTGACAACATCCTAGTAAACGATGACAAAGGAATAAAAATCATAGACTTCGGCTCAGCTTATAACTTCTACTCGAATGGCAGCATCAACACAGCGACTCCAGAATACATGCCGCCTGAAGCACTCGAAATCGCTCATTGCCCCGGAGACCATGTCGCTCATCTCGCTGGCTTTTCACAGCCCTGGTCTTTTGACATCTGGTCAGTCGGCATGATAGTACTCGAGATAATCACTGGAGTACCACTTTGGATGAATCTTAAATGTCGCGTTTTGAAATTTGGAAAACTTGTCACTGGGAAAGGATTGCTTGCTGCTAATGCAAGAAACCCTGAAACGATTTATAAACTAATGAATGATGTCACGAATAATGTCTCTGCTACTATTGGAAGACATGCTGCTTTTCATGTGCCGAGTAGTCTCGTGGATTTAATTACTGAGATGCTCGCTTGGGACCCAGCTTTGAGGATATCGCCAAGACAAGCACTTTTGCATGATTTTTTAATGGTTTAGTTATCTTTGTAATTAAATCTGCTTTTTTTAAGGATTTAAGGAAAATTTTAAAGATTTGACAGAGATTTATCAGTTTAAAGATTTTATTAAAATTAGTTTTATTGAAGTCCTTTTCTTAAAAAATTCAATTTTATTTTTAATCCTTTCTCCATTACTGTCATCAATAAATTATGCAGCAACATCTTGGCACTCAAAATTTGATTGGAAATTCAGGAGAAGTCCCTCTTTCCGAGCTCTCGAAGTACAAACTAGTAGGTCTGTACTTTACTGCGCATTGGTGCCCTCCATGTCGAACCTTTACTCCAAAATTGATGAACATATATAAAACAGTAAACACTCCAGAAAAAATAATTGAAATCGTTTTCATTAGTTTTGACAGAGACTCTGAAACTATGTACAACTACCTTGAAGAAATGCCTTGGCTTGCAGTACCTTATGCGAATACTTCTCTTCGTGAAAACCTTGGATTTAATTTCGGGGTAACAGGTATTCCCGCACTTGTCATTCTCACCCCAGATGGAACTGTTGTCTCTGATGATGGCCGTAGTGATGTTTATGCGAAAAATGTGGAAGTCGTTGAATACTGGCTTCAAAAAATCAAAGACCCAAACGTAGGAATCATATATCTAAGAAACGAAGAAGAAGAAATCGAAGAAGGTCTCTTTTCCCGAGACCCAGTTGAAGGTCTTCTCTGCGATACCGGTCATTTCCTAATCTGGCAAGGCGATGTAGAGAAATTCTACAAAGACTCAAACCCAGACGCAGTAATCAGATGTAGTTACTGCAAAATCGGAATGAAAAGATCCAGTTGGCATTGTCGCGAGTGTCGTTTCGACTTATGCAAAGACTGCCGAGACTGGGTAGTAGACTCACAAAAATTCACCAGTCCAGCTTTAAAATGCTGGGAAAATCATTTTCTGTTAGGTTCTGACAAGTTAAAAGAATTTTACAAGAAAAAGTTCGGAATCGAAAAATACACTTGCAGGTCTTGCAACAGTCAACAAGAAGGAGAAAATCTTCATTGTCGAAGGTGTTATTTTGACATGTGCAACACCTGCAAAGGACTCGTTGAAAGTCATTCTCAAACAGCAGAAAACATTAAATGTAAAGCAGGCCATTCAATTACCTGGGCTCCGGACGTTTGCAAGAGATACAAAGTGACTTACAAAATTCACAAATACACCTGCAACGTCTGCATGCGAAGTTACACTGGCGCAGGGTCTTTCAACTGTTTCGACTGCATGTTTGATATCTGTGTGCCTTGCATCAGCAAGGCTTCATCTGAAGTTAATCCTAACTAAAATCATTCTAAATACTATTCCATGGGAAGTGGTCTGCCGAAAGAACAAGCAAAAAGTGAAAGAACGAAACTTTGCCCTATAAAAGCGAATGTTTACATGAAGACCTGTGAACTTTCACTTCTCAAGTCTGTTCATGAAAAGGTCTCTTGGTTTGAAAGTGAAATTTTGATTCATCGTAGTGTTTTGAGTGTTTCTTATTCATCTGTGCATAGAGAAGTACAAATAAACGAGAACTTCTTGATACTTTTGCAAGATCAGGGCAAACTTGAGGTTTCTTTTCTTTTAGATGATACAAATGAAGTGTATTTCTTACGTTTATTGCATTTTAGACAGTTCAAGGATGTGGTTCAGGCATTGTTTGTATCGAAAAGACCCTCCTGGATACTTTCTCCTGTCTGTCAGAACTGCAGTCGGTCGTTTAATGTTACGATTCGTAACCATCACTGTAGGAACTGTGGAAAGCATATCTGTGGACAATGCTCAGAGTTTACATCTTTAGAGATTTCTGGGTATCTTGGACAGCAGAGGGTCTGTAGTGGGTGTCTGGGGACTGTTTTGAGTTTGACGAAAAAGATTTTGAACTTGAGAGAGAAGAGACCCGATGCGGTATCAGGTGACTTGTACTACTTTAATGACAGGGACTCCATCCTTGGAAGTAGTCTCAAGTCATGTAATTGAATTAATTAGTGAATATTTGATATTAGTTCATTACAAGAAACATCTCTGCTAAACAAAGTCTTTGGCTTACTTAATTTACTCAGACCATGGGCATAGGCGCTACTTTCTTTATCATCCAGACATTGAATCACAAGATCTTTATTGTAGGTCGAGATATAAAGAATGCGTCCAGTAGTCTCACAGGCAGATATTTCAGAAACTTTGATTTTTCCTCTCAACACCAGCGAAAAATCCTTCCACTCGAAAAAATAATCTTCTTGTTTCATAGCCGGACTTTTGAAGTCCATCACAACAGAAAAAACGAAGTTGTTATGATCAGGTTGAAGCATTTTCAGCAGTCTCGGTGTAATCAAAAAGCACAAAAAATCCGGATCATTTTGTTTAGATTGAAATCTCAGTGATTTTAAACTCGGCACTTCGAAAAGTTTATCTTTTTTCAGCCTGGGCTCTAGCCCAGGCCTTCTCTCACTTAAACAGATTTTTTCCTTGATTCTTTCAGTTGTGCTTTTAGAGTAGCTGGTGTTAACAGTTTCATCTGTGACTTCATTTGGTTGCATAGAGTACCCAGTCGAGTCATCAGTTATAATTTCTAAAACCTTTTCCTTTGTCCATTTGGGAGTCGTGTTCCTGTAAACTTGAATATGGGCCTCAGAAGGTTCTTGAGATAAAATCGTGCTTTTTGAATACTCTAAACTTTCCCAAGAGCTAATCGAAATCAAGCTCTCAGAAGGATCCAAGACAAGTTGAGGTCTAGTCTTAAACTGCACCTTTTCCCTTGTCGGTAAACTCGGCACTTCAAACCTGAACCCTTTAAAAACTTCGAAAATTGTGAAAAAAGCCCAATCATCCTGAGAGTTCTTAAAAAACTCTTCAGGGGTCAAAGGAATAAAAACTTTTTCCCTTAACTTCGTAAAAACAAGAGTTAAGTTTCTTAAAGCTTCATCTTGTTTAGGTTTTCTGCAAATTTCAGTAAGTCGAAAGCCGGAATAGCAGTTAAGGACACAAGCAAAGTAAACCCCACTGGCACATTCTTTGTTAAAGTTCGTTTTAATCACTTCGATATCATAAAGTTTCAATATTGACCTAAACCACTCGACACATTTTTCCCAGTTTTTCTTGACTTCACGCATTTGGTACTTCGAAAAAATGCTGTTGATTAACACCCAGCAGTCAGAACTTCCTTTTCTTAGAACTTCACTCGGAGCTGGCAGGTCTGAATCAGGAAATTCAGAAAATATGAAGTTGTTGATCAGCAGAAGGTTGTTAAAAGCCTGGGAATGGTTCGGAGTCGATTGGATACCTTTGATTGACAGTGTAGGGCAGAAGACTTGCAGGAGCTTGTAAGGGATTTGTCCTGTTTTTATCATTTCTTCAACTGAATTGCTGAGTTTAGGTAAAAATACGCTGATCCAGTCGTTTAGCAGCTTTTTACGATGAGCTGAAACTCCTGACAGGTACTTTTTGAGAGGCTTTGGGGAAACTGAACGATTTTTTAGTGCATAAGATTTCATTAGAGACTATTATTACAGAGAAAAGTCGATTAAACACTCGGGACCTAAGCTGAAGTCGCCTTCGAGGGAAAGAGCTTTGTCTTCTGAGAAGTGAACTGGAAAGTATGAAGACGTGTTGCTTGATGACGGTAGAAGACTTAAGGACTTGTAACAGGCTGCTACTAGCTCTGAACAAAAAAAGGAATCGTCGGATGAAGAAAATAACTTGCTTGGACTTAAGGAGTACTTTTTACCTTCTACTCTTGATACGAAGTTATGAAGACTTTCTATGAAACTTGTGGATTTTGGACCTTGCAACTTTCGAGTTACTAGTCGTTTGTAGAGATTATGCCAGTTCATGCCGAGGAATATGTCCCAGAATAATACTTGAACTCCTGTGTCTCTTGTGCTTTCTAGTATTGCGATTAGACCTGTGCTGTATCGAAGGATTAGCGCCACGTGGTCGTATTTGCTGAAGGTTAATTTTCTTTGGAGCTTCGCTGTTGTTTCTTTACTTGTGAATAGAAGGAGGTCACCGTTTGAGGCTGAGGATACGAATTGACTGTTACTAATCCGAGGAAACCTTAAATTCTTCTCATTAATAACAGCCGGCACATCTCCTTTCGCTCCCTGAGATTCCGAAATATTAATAATAAGAGTCTCAAGCCACATTTTCAGCACTTCTCTCTGAGCCGACCTCAGACAAAATCCATCCTTAACTCCAAGCATACTAATATGAATCTCTTCCGGACTTCTATCATCCAAATAATCAATTTCCACAGCAATCTGATCAAAATTGACAATAATAGCAGGTTTCATCATAGAGTGATTTAAAAACTCTTTCAAAACTCTATCTTCAAGCACAAAATATCTGAAATCCCAAACTTTCCAGAAGCCATCAACTTTTTTTTCAAGCCATCCTCGAATCGAGTTTTTTTCATTCAAGTTAAAACTTTCCATTTAAATACAATTAAAATATCATACAAGAACTATCAGGTAAAATTTCCTTTTCATACTGTAAAAGTTGCTGTCGAAATGCAGGAATCGGGTCAGCTTGAGGGTGTTTTTTCTTTAATAAAGAAAAAGCTTGGGTAAATCGAAGTTTCTGACTTTTCATTAAATAAGACAAAACCATGCTCACTGATCGAGACTTCGCCTGTGCACAATGGACTAAGACTTTACCCTTTTGCATCCCTTTTTGAATGAATTGATAGGCTTCTTCGAAGTATTCTTTTAAGGATTGAACTGGGCTGTCGTCTATTTTTAAATGTTTGTAGGTGAAGGTCTTAGGAAATCTGCAGGTTAATTCTTCACCACAGACTAAAATGTGAGTAATGTTTAGTTGGAGAAGGATATTGTAGTTTAAAGATGCCAGATAGTCTCCGATGTAGAGTTTAGGAGAAATACTTCTAATGCTGTCTACTGTGAGGTAAGACATTTTTATATACCATTAAAAAAATTTGAATTTTTTGCTCCCGAAAATTGAGCAGGTACAAAAAAGTAGTAAAAAGAGAAGATTTCAAAGGAATAGAATGGTTTCAAAGAATAATTAAGAGAAATATTAACTTTTTTGGAGTAAAGTGAATCAAATGGGCTTTCAACTCAGGATATTTTAAAAGATAAATAAGAGAATTTAGTCTGAATTTTCAATAATTTTAGAATTAAGGCAAAATTTAGAAATATGGATAAATTTACACCCGATTAAAACTATGGAGCCTATGGAAAATTCAAGTTATCTCGTATTTACTATGTCAGGACCCTCAGTATTGGGAAGAGAGGTACAAGTCTGAAGATTCCTACGAATGGCTTTTGAACTTCCAGCAGTTAAGTCCAGTTCTTTCCAACTACATCCACCCAAATGATAAAATCTTGGTACTCGGTTCTGGAAACTCAGGTTTTAGCAGCGATTTGTACTTATCCCTATGTAAAACAATAACAAACATCGACATCTCACAAGTAGTTATCTCAAAAATGCAAGAAAAACATCACGAAAAAGTAGAAATGGCCTGGCTTCAAATGGACATGTTGAACCTTTCATTCGAAAACCATTCTTTCGATGTTTTGATTGATAAAGCGACTATGGACGTTCTTCAATGCGACAATGAAGACTGTTGGGATCCAAGTGAAGAAGTCCTGCAAAGAGTTTCTTTATTTTACAGTAACTGCTGGAAAGTTTTAAAAAATCAAGGAAAACTCATTCAAATCTCATTCGACCAGCCTCATTTCAGAAGAAAATACATCAATTTCGACATCTGGGACTTGCAAGTAAGAACAGTTGAGGGAAATACTCTTCCTTATTTCGTTTATATATTGAGTAAAAAGACTTAACTAGTAACTTTTAAAAATTATAAACTTCTCTCAAAAGCCTCTAATTGTGACACAAAACCTGGATTCGGGCTTGACTCTGGATGTTTTTTTCTTACTTTTTCAAAGGCTTTTGAAAAACTCAGTCTTTTTTCACGCATCAGAAAACTTATCGTGATTGAAACTGACCTTGAACGCCCTTGAGCGCAGTGGACCAGGACTCCTCCTGAGTTGATTCCTTCTGATATGAATGAATGACATTCGTTGAAATATTGAGAAATCGACTGGCTTGGGATATCATCGATTTCAATTTTGAGGTATTTGAATCTTTGAGGAAATCTGCAGGTTAACTCGTAACCACAGACGAGAATATGAGTGATTCCTTGTGATGCTAACAGTTTTGAGTTGATTGAAGCGAAGTAGTCTCCAAGATATAAGTTTTTACTGATTTTATCAAGAGAATACCCTTTTTGATGCTCCATACTTTTCACAATAGAAAGTTATAATCAATGATTTGGCTTTATATCTAATTAATAGTCTTAAAACTGCATATTGATAAAAAGATTGAGTATAAATAAAGTCTTCCCATTAGTGAAAAAATAAACAATTATTTATTTTCAAATCTTCAACACTCGATTCAATTTTAAGCCTCTTCTAATCATCTGAAAAAAGGAAAAATTAATGACTTTCAATAAATAATTTCTTTACACTTTCAACCATTCACTAATCTCAATAAGCGTCTTATACCAAATACCAAACTAATAAAAACTCTAATGGAAAACCCTGACCTATTTTTTCCAGAACTCTCTCCAATTGAAAACAACATCCTTGAGCGAAACTACAGCGTTGACGATGGTGAAGCTATCTTGATCATCTCTTTGGATATTGGTGATGGTCGCAAAGATGAGATTCGAGTTTATGAACATGACAACTCGGATCAACTTGCTCTTGACTTCTGCTATAAGCATAAACTAGGTGCAAGAGCAAAAATACTTTTAGCTGATGAAATTGAAAAGTATTTTAAAATTGCACTGAGCAGAGCAGTGGCTTTGGTTATCTCGCAAGAAGGATGCAAATCGCAAACGGCCAAAACAACTGGAAGTCGAGGAGGCCGGAACCAAACTTTTACCCAGAGATCCATGCAAGTAAAGCAAAACATGATAAAACTAACCCAACCAAAATCTCCTGAAAAACCCTCAATTT
This sequence comes from Stentor roeselii, assembly GCA_006503475.1. NCBI lineage: Eukaryota > Ciliophora > Heterotrichea > Heterotrichida > Stentoridae > Stentor > Stentor roeselii. The sequence goes on from RSEH01000096.1 coordinate 91,138, forward strand.
CAATGTACGAGCCTTTAAGCAAGCGACTATCACCCACAAAGTTATCATCAAACCAATCCTCAGTCCACAACTCGCCAGCTCCTCGTAAAAGACCAAACAAGCGTTTCCAGTCAATGTACGAGCGAAATGACGACTCATTCAATAATTTCATAGTATCCAAGTCAGTCTGGGCAGTTGATTCAAGTATTTCAAGTGTTTCAACAAGTTTTTACACTAAGCCAGACATAAAGCCAGTGGATAAGTCTGAAAGAATCATGAAAAAAGTGAAATATTCGCGTTATAAAGAAATTTTCAACTCACTTAACCCAAACCCAAAGGGAGTCATTTCGCCTGAGACTATTCAGCGTAATTCACTTTCACCTAACCTGCTTAAAATCATTCATCCACTGATTGAAGAACTGGAATCACTTAATGAAACTCTTGACTTTCATGAGTTTTATGATGCGATGGAAATTCTTATGAAAGTTCTCACACCTGGAGAGAAAAGCACTCTTCTCTTGCCTAATAAAACGACTCAGAATCTTGAAGTTCCTAAACCTTTTGTTAAAAATGTTTCGATGTCTACTCGGAATATGAGCACTTCCAGTTTGTATGAACGAGGATTGCAGAAAAAACAAGAATTTTCCAGGAAAATTGAAAAAGAAAAGGAAATTATTCATGAAGCTGAAATGAAAGAATGTAAATTCATTCCGAAAATCACTAGTGTACATCGAAGGTCACTTAGTAGTAAGAGTGTAAAAGGATTTCAAAAGTAAATTTAAGATTAATTAGTTAGGGTTTTTGGGATTTTGAATTTCTTTAATTGATTTTGAATTAGAATTTCTGTTATTGAGAGGGATACTTCTTTGATAGAATTAGAATATGTTGCTTTTCATTTATTTTGAATTAGGATTTCTGTTATTGAGAGGGATACTTCTTTTATAGTAAGTAATTTGAAGATATTTTTTAGAAGTAAAATATTATAAGAAATAAAGTAGTGTAACAGATGAAAAATTTGTAATGAATAAATACTAAATTTCATAGTTAATCTCTTTATTTTAACACAATAGCTGCATTTATTCTTGAACGCTTCAAAGTTTTTTAAGATGAATGTGATCCAGAGCTCTCCATAATTTAACAAAGTTATTTTCCAACATCCAAGATACTTGGTAAATTTTGATAAAAAATTGGGTGAATAATTGAACATTCGAACTTTAGCATCTCAAAAGTTCTGGATACTCAATGATATAGTATGAATTATAGTAAAAACTAAATTAGGATATAGGAATTATTTAGATACAATTGCAAAACTTAAGAAATTCTGGAAATAATTTGAAGATTTGTAAGTGGATTATATCAGTAAAGGCAAATATTATTATAAAAACAAGGAAAATATTATTTAACCCCAACCTTGGTTTATTTCAAAAAATTTCTTTGTTCAAGAAAAGTCCAACTTTAAACATATTAAAATTTTATCAACTGATATCTAAACTTAGCCTTCCATATCTTAACAAAATATTCTATATGAAAACATAATTCTCCTTTCATAATAACTAAAGTATGAAATGCATTAACTAATTTAATCTAAAATGCGGGTCTCCACAATAACTTTCTTCTTGTAATGTGAGGGTTATGTTATCATCAGAAAATCCTCTATCATAAGCAAGTTGGTAATAAGGTGAAGGATCGAAGTCAGGTGAATTTGCATAGAGTTCAATATAATCTTTTTTGGTCTCGCCGTCATCTGATGTGCAATAGTAATTAACAAAGTAAGTTTCTTGATCGGTATCAATCATCACTCCTTCAACATCCCCTTCCTCATGAATTTCGGTAAATCTACCCCAGTTGCCTTCATGAATGTGGTGGTCAACGCTGAAGTAGTCAATAAAATAAACCCTGCCGGGGATTCCACTATACTTCGCAGCATCTAAGTAGTGATTGCTTTGTGATTTGAATTCAATCCTTACGCATTCTCCATAGCCATTAGGTCCATAATCTGATCTATAGATTTGGTAAAAGGGTTGATTCAAAAAGTCAATATTCAAGCCAGGGAGCTTTTGTTCTGAAGGACAGTTTCCAGGACGACCTAGATTGACCCATTCCCAAGCAAGAGAGAGAGAAATAAAACTCAGGAGAAGCGATTTCATATTTATGGACGAAATTTTTTGGGAAATGGAAACTTTGGCTTGATTTATGTATGAGTGAATCGAAAATTTATGAAGAAGTGATAGCTAAATTCTGTAGTTTCTAGATATTAAGTGATTAGGATTTTTATTATTAGTCTTAAAGTAAGATTTTACTCTGAGAAAAAAGGGTAAGGATTGCATTTTAGAAATTTTAAAACAATTTTTGGTGGTTTATATAAAGGAAAGAATGAATTGATTCTCTACTCATATTGAAAAAAAAACTTTGTGTTAAATTATGCTGAAAGAAAAATTTAAAAATATTAGGAACTTTGTTCCTACTATCCGTTTTGAATAGATTACAATAGAGTATGGAGTTTTTGAACTATTTTTGCTTAAACACCCATCTCGATCCCACCTATTAATGAATATATTACAGTAAGTAGCCCTTTGATTAATTTAAACTTTCGACTAAACTGAATATCAATATCCACAAAGAAAATAATCCTTCAAAACATTATGATTACTCTGAAACTCAAGAAACCTTATTATTTTGATGGATTATTCATCTAGGTGAGAATTTTTGATATAACCCAGTTAGATAAGTATTCTTAACCCTTAACTATACTGAATTTAAAAATTTATCAGTATTTAGGTTAATTTCAAATAATCGTATATTAAAAGCTTAAGAGTATGCATTATCTAGTAATTAGTCCTAATGGTAGCCTCACCACAGTACTCAACATTTTGATTAAGTCTTGTTAATTCTTCATCCTTGTAGCCCCTGTCATAAGCATATTGGTAATATTTTGAATCATCAAAATCTCGGTAAATAGAATAAGTCTCAAAATATTTCCAAGTTTTTGTATTATTGTCACTAGGAACACAATATATAATCACATAATAAGTTTCATAATCAGTATCAAGCACTTCAAAAGGTAAAGAAAACCCAAATGTGATATCAGCCATGCCTCCTTTTCCCCAAAAGCCTGGCTTTGTATCCCAAGTCATAATGAAATCATTCACATAGTAAAATCCGTCTTGAAGCTTTGTATAAAAGGTATAATTTTGAACATTTCCTACTGGCTCATCCCAAATGAAATAGTTGCATTGACCATAATCAAATATATCATCACTGGACCTTGTGATAATGTAAAATATTTTGTTTGGAATACCTGTTGAAAACTTATCCATCCCTCCAGTTTTTTCACAGACTCCGTCATCCAAATTCGCTTCCCAATCCCAGGCAAGAGTGAGGCAGATAAAGCTCAGAAGCAGCGATTTCATATTTATGGACGAAATTTTATGGAAATATGAGAACTTATTAGATTTCATTTGAATGAATCAAAAGATAATAATTAGAGAAGAGTTTTATGAGATTGTAATAGAAAATAATTGAATATTTGAAAAATAATTTGTTTTTTATAGAAAATTATCAGATGATAAGGAAGGAGTATTAAATAAAGAATAGTTTCAGAGTATTGTAGAGATAGGTGTGGTTTTTTTAAATGTAAAGAAGAAATAGTAGGAACTCTTGTATACGCTATTCGTTTTTAATGGAAAATATGTTTGAGTTTAAAGTTATTTTCGATATAAAATGGTAGAGTTCTTTGAATTACGTTTACGAAGTATAAAATTGTTGTGTAATTCAGGTTAGTTGAAGAAGTGATATTCAAGTAAGAAATTTTGATTAAAATCATTAAATATTTAGAAAAATATAGCTTCTAGTAAGAAATTTAGAAAATTTAAGTTTAGGGTAAATGCTTAACTCTTAACGTATCCTCATAACTTATAAAGTATTTTTTGTATCGAAAAAAAAAATTTAAACATCCAAGTGAAGAAAAATTTCAATAATAAGCTAAAATATTCGATAGAATGTAAAGGATTAAAGTTTAAAATTATGATAAAAGGTAAATGGAAACTACCATCTTCAATCTCAAATCTCTCTGATCAATATCTTAATTAAGCTATGCATAAACTAATTAGTTCTGATTGTATATTCCCCACAATATTCAACGTCTAAAAGCGTGTTTTCAAGTTGTTCATCAGTAAATCCCCTATCATACGCATAATGGAAATAAATGGAACTATCAAAATCACGAGTGGTTGCATAAACCGCAAAATAGTCTCTTTTATAATTTTCATCAGCCTGAGTGCAACTATAATAAACATAATAAGTTTCAAAGTCAGTCTCAAGTACTTCAAAAGGTAAATGACTTCCATGAGTATATTCAGTGATATTTCCCTTTCCCCAGTGACCCTGCTGAGTATACCATTCAATAGTAAATTCATTTTCGTAATACTTCCCATCCTGGAACATGACATAAAAAGTATAATTTTGGAATTCATTATCTGTCTCATGAAACTCTGCCCATGAACATGCACCGTAATTCATATCACCGTAACTTGATCTTGTGATCTGGTAAAATTTTGTATCGATTACAGCAGTTGAATAAGCATTTAGTCCAGATGTACTGTTGCATACTCCTTCGCGAAGTGTATAAATCCAGTCCCAAGAATAAGAGAGAGACAGAATACTCAAAAGCAGCAAATTCATATTTATGGTCGAAGATTTTTAGGGAAATGGATTCTTTACAAATATTTGATCATAGAGTGGATTGGTTTAGAAACGGATGAATTAAAGGATTGGGAAATTGTTTTAAGTTTTTAAAAAAGGTGTATTTGATTTTGGGATTCAAGATAGGGATACAAATGAAAATTGATTTCAAGTTTGGTTTGGAATTAATCTTAAAAGTTTCTGAATGATTTTAGTTAGGGTATGGAAAAGTAATAGTAGGAACTTTTATAGGTGATATTCGTTTTAAAATGGTGAGGACCCTATATTTTTTTGTTAGAAACTGATTATTAAAGGTTTATAAAGAATGAAACTGGTTATTATATGATATCTTAAAGAAAATTGAATTACTTAAAAATAATTCTTACTGTTTTCTTTAAAATTATTTAAACAACCTTGGTTTTCAGTTCAGAAACTGCGAGTATCAATCTGCTTACAACCTAAAAATCTTTTTGAAGTTTGGATCGCATTTAATACGAAACAGTATTATTTAGTTCTTTATATATTTACTCAAGGAGATTTCAATGAAAAGTTTCGAAATGAAAAAGTTATTGGCTCATGTAAAATCTTTAACTCATGAAAAACATGCTTGCTCATGAAAAATGTTTTATTATACGTTAATTCTAATCAAAAAGTACCTTGTTCTGCTAATCGACGTCTTCAGTTGACAAGTAATAACTAATAAATATGAGTGAGGCGGTGTACGCTCTAGAATCTCGAGACGGCATTCGTTGTACCTGGCAATACTGGCCAAATAGCAAAGTTTCAGCAACAAGGAACGTCATCCCAGTTTCGCTTGTATACAATCCTCGAAAAGAAGGCGAAAATCTTGCATTAGTTGAATACGACCCAGTACTTTGCAGCAAGTGCAAACTCGTGTTGAATCCTCACTGCAACGTTGACTTTACCTCTAAGGCATGGGTATGTCCAGTTTGCCTTAATCGAAACCAATTTCCAAGTCATTACCGGTCTCATATATCAGAGTCGACACTACCCACAGAGTTGTCACCGTCTTCAACTACAATGGAGTACATCTTACCTCCAAACACTCAATATCCTCCAGTATTCGTCTTCGTTGTAGACACAAGTTCAACTCCCGAAGAACTAACCTATCTAAAGTCCTCCTTACAACAAAGTCTAAACTTACTCCCAAGTGAAAGTCTCGTAGGTTTTATTTCCTTCGGCAAGAACAGTTACGTCTATAACCTAAGCTGGACCGAAAACATCAGATGCGTTGCGTTCCGAGGAGACAAGAACTACGAACTTCAAACCATAAAAGACCAATTAGGCCTTATCGGAAACGACCCTCGAGGTATCCAAGCCGGAGCGCGTAAATATTTAATGCCAGCAGGAGAATGCGAGTTCAACCTAAACAGCATAATCGAAGAACTAACCAAAGACTCCTGGCCTGTCTCACAAGGCAAGCGTCCTTTAAGATGCATTGGGACTGCGCTGAATCTCGCAGTTTCTCTTCTTGAAGTAGCTTTTCCAAGACACGGCGCAAGAATCATGCTCTTCGCAGGGGGTGCCGCGAGTTTCGGCCCAGGAATGATCGTCTCTGAAGACCTTTTAGACTGCATTCGAACTCAGGACATGATAAAAAAAGATAACGCGACTTTCACTAAAGCAGCGACGAGTTATTACTCAAGTCTTGCAGTGAGAGCGAGTAACAACGGCCATTCTATTGATATCTTTTGTTGCGCTATTGACCAGATCGGCTTACTTGAAATGAGAAGTCTTAGTGAAAAGACGGGCGGGTACTTGGTACTTACTGATACCTTCAAAAGTGACGTTTTTAACTTTTCTTTGAGAAGGATCTTTTCTAGAGACGACACCGGCGCCTTGCAGATGGGCTTCAATGCGACGATTATGTTACTCACTTCAAATGACATAAAAATCAACGGCGCAATCGGCCCTGGAGTGTCATTGAAGAAGAAGTCAACTTTTGTTAGTGACACTGAAATTGGAATGGGCGGAACCAACATCTGGCACGTTGGGAACATCGACAGTCAGACTTCTATTGCGTTTTACCTCGACGTCACTGCAAATGAAAATGAAGCAAGAAGACAATTTGCGTATTGTCAGTTCCAGACCCGTTATCAACATTCTTCAGGCAGGATGCGTCTCCGAGTGACCACTGTGAAGTACCCTTACGCTGAACAGGGAAATATCGCCAAGGTCATCTCTGGCTTTGACCAAGAAACTGCTGCTGTCATCATGGCCAGGTGGGCAGTGAGCAAGTCTGAAAATGAAGAAACCATCGACGTCATCAGGTGGCTTGATCGCACTCTTATTAGACTTGTCAAAAAATTCGGAGAGTACCAGTCAGACCTGCCTCATACTTTTCGCTTGTGTCGGGAACTCTCGCTTTACCCTCAGTTCATGTTTCATATGAGACGGTCTCAGTTTTTACAGACTTTTAATGTGAGTCCTGATGAAAGTGCTTATTATCGTACTTTACTTGTTAGGGAAAATGTCACGAATTCACTTTTGATGATACAACCTGCACTTTTACAGTACTCTTTTGAAAGTCCTCAACCAACTCCAGTGCTTTTGGATATTGTTTCTTTGAAAAATAATGTGATCTTGCTTTTAGATACGTTTTTTAATGTGCTTATCTGGCATGGAGATATGATTTCGAAATGGGTGAAGCTGGGGTATCAGGAAAAGGAAGAATATGAACATTTCAGGACTTTGCTGCAATTGCCGAGAGATGATGCTCAGATTATTTTAACTCAGAGGTTCCCGGTTCCGAAGTTGCAAGAAACTGAATTTGGAAAAGGACCTGAAAGACTTTTGAAAGCTAAAGTCAACCCTTCTAATGTTAATGCTGGAAACTCTACAGTGGAAAGTGGAAATTATTTCACTGAAGATGTGTCTTTGAAGGTGTTCATGGATAGTTTGATCCAATATGCTGTTAAATCTTAGGTCATTAGAATAATAATCAGGATTTTCTGAGGGATTTTGAAGATTTTTATAAAGGAAGGGTTTAGATTAATTAGATTGATTTCGCTAAGTTTTCCATTTGGTTGTTTACTTCTTCTTGTTTCTTGTCACTGTTATGCTGGAGTTTTAAGACCACGTCCACTGCCAGAGCTTTCAATGGAAAAGACCGGTCTTTATCTTGTGCGTAGGTTCTCAATAAAAAATAAGCTTGGGCATATTCACTACTCGTAACTTTCAACTGATAGTCAATCAAAGTCAAAAAAGCCGCTTCAAGTCTATTAATCTCCTGAATAGTATGATTAGAAAAAGCAAGAGCAAAAGAGTTATTTTCAAAAGACTCATCATCCCAGACCTTAGAAGCTTCAACAAAAACAATAAAAATAATTTTCTTCCAGTTGTAATGATTGAGTCTAATTCCAGACTTCCCAACAAGTCTCTCCAAATAAATCAAGCTAACAATAGGTACCTCATATTCAAGTTGTCCCCTCACAACAAGATTTTTGACATAATTATAAACTCCGACCTCATCAGGCAGCGCGATTTCTTCATTGAACATCTCAGCCATTCGATGTCTTAATCCCAACAAGCGAGAACCAAGAACAGGCTGATTTTGAATATGGTTCATCACAGCGCGCGACAGACACCTGCAGACCTCTTCCAAGTCCAAATTGACTAAAGTCGACCTCATCTGCATGGAGTCAAGAGACTTTCCCAGATGACTGTCGTGGAGCTTCGGGTTTGAACACTCTTCAAATGCCAAGGGCGTCTCGAAAAAACTGTCTCGGCTCATTTCGACTGGCAGTTTTTTTAATAGTTGAATCGGCTGATTTTTTCTTCGGTAAAGCTCGAGTTCGAGTTCTTCGATTTTTTGGCGGGCGAGTTCTAGTTCTTTTTCTAATTTCTTTTTGGTTTCGACTTTTTCTTGCTTTTCTAAGGAAATTGAAGCAGGCCCGGTACTGTTTTTTCGGAGACTTGTCGATGTTGCGGAGGTTATGTTGGAGGCTGTTCGGCAGTTGATCCGGTCTGCATCTAGTGCTGAGTAGGACTGGAGGTAGTCCAGCATTTTACGAAATTTGTCTATTTCATGAATGTCTGCCGAAAGCGAACGCATTAGCTGAGAAAACTCTGATGGTGACAAGTCCAGCAGGTGCTGCGCATTAAACGACTTCAAATCAATAAGTCTCTACGTAAGGATTACTTTTGTGAATTTTGAAAGACCGAATTCTGATATCGTCTTCATCAGTTCGTTTCCCTGAGGAGCTGATATTGGCCGAGGTGATATCGGATGCTTTAGACTTTTACGGATTGTCCCTTTCGCGTTTTGAAGCTTCTTGTTGTGGATTTTTTGAGAGTTTTCTGCTTCCCATTTTTTCATTTGATTATATCTGAATTTCTTAAATGTAATCTCTAATAAATTGAATGCTCATCACTAAACCCCTAAAATTTTCCACAAAAAAAATAAACAATAAACCAATGACCCTAATAAAAAATCCTAAATTTTTAAAAATAAACAAATGAAAGTCTTCTTCTGCGACAACTCATTCAATCTGAGCAGTCTAGTGACAACAACAGAATTCTACATAAAGTCAATATCAAGTACAGAGAAGATAACCTACATCCTTGAGTCATCAGGAGAAGTCTCAGCATTCAGCAAGACATTCAAGTTATATTCGCTAAGCCTTCCATTCAAAGTATCAACCTTAAGCTGTGGCCGTGAACACGTCGGAGTCTTAACAGAAGACCTGTCAGTTTACACTTGGGGAAGCGGCGAGAGTGGAGCCTTAGGTTTGAGTTCAGCGGAAAGCAGTTCAATTCCATGCAAAATTGCTCTTTCCAGCGACTTCTGCATTAATGGACTGGTTTGCGGAGGTTGGCATACTTTGATATTAGCCAGGTACTCGGCAGGAAAGAACTTCTTGCTGGTCACTGGACGCAACTCTGAAGGACAGCTTGGAACTGGCAAGCTCAACCGAGAACTGTTTCCTGTCAAAGTTGAGATCTCTGAAGAGATCGTTGAAATTCGCGCTGGGAATAACTTTTCAATGGTCTTGAGCGAGTCTAGAAGTGTTTATATGACTGGAGATAATCGATTTGGTCAACTGGGAATTGGACATAAACGAAATGTGTTTTCGTTTGAAAGGGTTCCTATTGATAATGTCCAGGACATCGCCTGTGGTAATCATTCTGCAGCCGTTGCCAACGGAAAGGTTTATGTCTGGGGAACCTGCAGCTTCGGAGAGTTTTTAAGACCGACTCTAATGTCCGGAATCTCAAACCCTGAGCAAGTCTTCATCGGTGACTCAGTCGGAGCCGCTATAGATATCGAACACAACCTATGGACTTGGGGAGGTAAAAACATTGAAGGAAAAGCAAGAAAAACAGAAATAAAAGCAGACACTCTTAGTCTCAACAGCGGTTCTCATGTCTTTGCCGTGAGTGTCGGTAAAGACTTCGTAAGAAAAAAAGAAAGAAGCAATACGAATTCCTTCCAATTCAACAAAAATGAACTTTTAAGTCCAGCAGCCCAGAAAAAAAGAATCTTTTTCGCTGAAGTCACAAGCGAAACTCCGAAATACAACCCGGGTTATAAAGGGTTTCGAGATGGCAGTTCTGAGAAAAAAGAGGAAAATCGTGAAGTTCAAGGAAAAATCAATTTTTTCAAAGAAGAAAATGAGAAACTCTTGAATAGTTCTCAGGGACTCACTAGTCGACTTAATGAAAAACTCCAGGAAAATCATGAATTGCATGAAAATATCTCAGCTTTAAAAGAACTTCTACAGCAAAAAGATGAAAACATGAAAAAACTAGTTCAAAAAGTGGAATTGATGAAAGAAGAAAAACAAGCTCTTGAAGAGAACTCAGCATCTCTAAAAGACCAGATAAGAAAGCTTTCAATCGACCGTGAAAGACTTTTAAAGTCATTCCAAAGTGATTCCGAGGTAAAAACTTACTACGAAAAATGTCTAAACGAATTAGAAGAACTTCGCCATCAAGAAAAAGCGAGATTTTCAAATGAACTTGAGAAACTTCAACAAGAAAACGAGTCGATTCAAGGACTTCTAGCAAGTCTTCGAGAAGAAAACAACCATCTTCGAGGTTCTCAAGAATTATCAGCTCGTCGCCTCGAGTGTTGCGAGGATGAACTGACCCACGCCTCGACCCTCAGATCTCAACTAGAAGAAAAAATAATAACTCTTCAATCACGGTTAAACGACCTGACCTCAGCAAACAACAACCTTTACATCAACCTAGAAAAAGAACTTTCTCACAAGTCCGACTTAGTCTCTCTTTCTCAGTTAAGCCGTCATCTTGAAGAAAACACTGGAAGTCAAGACCAACAAGAATTTCAAGAAAATGAAAACCTTGCAAATCTTTCAAAAAAATCGATCACAATCACTCGTGCACCTCATTTAAATGAAGACAATCCTGAAATTCTAACGAATCGAAAAGGTCTTTCTCAACAACATCAAGAGCGACTCATGCGAGTCGCTGCTGAAAAGTTGCAAATTGAAGATCTTGACAATGAACTTCATAGTCTTTCTTCAAGTTCTCCAGTGCACGCGATTTACTCTCCGATCAGGGTGCATAAGAAGAGCTTTGAAGACGTGCGCAACCAAATCATCAACTTGAAGAAAAAAAGGTCTTTTCTGCATAAGGACTCGAAGTTCGCCTCGAGTAGCTTTCGAAAGTAATTAAATCTAATGAAGTTCTTTATTGACAATGGAGCTTATTGCTTGAAGATTGGACAAGAAGGGCAGGAGCCTGCATCTGTTTTTAATTGTATTTCGAGTTGTAAGAAGGATCTGGTGGTTGCTCCTAAGAGTTTGCAGAATACTACGGAAGTTTTAAGACCTTTTGAAAGAGGAGTTTTAGTTGACCCTGAGCTGCAGTTGAAGATATGGAAAGGATGCTTGCCGATCGGAATTAGTCAGCTCGTTGTTACTTCGCCTTTGTATTGTCCGCCTACTGCTAGACATGCTCTTGATGAACTTGCTTTTGAGGACTTGCAAATACCTTCTCTTGCTAGAGTTAGCACTGGGGTAAACGAGCAATGTTTACTCCTAGTAGACCTCGGTTTTTCATGCATAACAGTGACTCCAATAGTATCAGGTCTTCCCGTAAACTACGCAGTAGTGCGTTGCAACGTGGGAGGGAAGCTGATAACAAATTACATGAAAGAGCAAATTTCCTACCGATTCTTCGACATGACTGAAGAAACCTGGTTAGTAAGTCACATCCGCGAGCAAGCCTGCCACGTTTCTCTTGACTTCCTCAAAGAGCTGCGAGACATTCAGTAACAACTACGAAGACACAAACGTTGCAAAGACAAAATTTACGCCTTGCCCGACAATTACGACATGGGCTTCCTCGTCTCTTCATCTGAAAATCAAGACTTTTCCACTCGGCAATTGATGAATCTTTCAAATCTCGTCATCACTGTTCCTGAATTACTCTTCAAACCAAGTGACGCCGGAATTGACTGTGGAGGTGTTCATGAAGGAATCATTGAAAGTATTTCTAAACTTCCTGCTGAAACTGCCAGAGATTTGTTGAAAAATGTTTGGATTTGTGGAGGACTTGCAAAAACTCCTGGATTGCTGGAAAGACTTAGAATTGAATTGAGGATGATGGTTGATTATGATGTCAGGGTGTTTAAAGTCAATGAGTAATGTTTAGGAAGTGAAATTTATGATTGCTGGGAAAATTTGAAGAATGTTCAGGGATTTGTGAGTAAGAAGGAGTATGAAGAGATGGGCAGCTGGTATTTAGATACTTTATTCCACTATGCTTAATTAACTTATCAGATTAGCAGTAGTGAAACGAGCGAAAGAAAACAATTAAGAATCGCCGATGAATGATAAAGAGTTGGATGTATTTCATTAAGTTTTCGTGAATTGTTATTCTCAAACAGGTATTTTATAACTTCGACTTGCCAATCAGCAGCTTCTTTCACGTCTTTTATAATAAACCACAGAATATTTTCTTGGCAACGCAAGTCTGGATGAGTTGCTGTTCCAACATAATGCCAGTATGAGTCTGTGTTTTCAACAATTTCGCGCAAGTTCACGTTTGAAGTATTGGATGTCAAGTAATTTGACTTCGCTTGTTTTAATTCACGTTTCCATTCACTGATACCTGTCGAGTTCAAAAAATAACTTTCTTTTCCTTTCTGGATTATCACTGACACTATCGCCATGTTCGGCTTGTCTAGTTCCCAGTATTTGTCTTCAATGTTGCAGATTATCTGCATTTCTATTGGAAAAAAAGTACCGCCTATCTTGTGCTCTGAGGGAGTGTGAAACTCGATGAACTTGACATTGAAATTTCTTCTTCCATTAATATCCCCGACTTCAATATATCCAAGATTGCTTTGTATCCGTATCATATTCCCGGTATTCTGTATCGTTTGCGCTCCTGTATATCCCCAAAACACCATCTTCATCTGCTTTGAAGAGCTGATCTTTTTCGCACTGGAAGGATCTATAATAGCAGGTGATCGATCCGACACATAACACCCTTCATATCCCCAGTTGTCTTGTTTGTTGTAAGACCATTCGATGCTCATAGTGTAGAGAAAGCAACTAATAAATACAAAAGTTTTCATTATAAGTTACTTCGATAAGTTAATAATATTCTATTCATCATAAATCAATGGGAAGACAATGCTTTGAATGCTATTCTAAAGACATTAATTTTTACTGCTGCTGCCAACAAGTATTTCTCTGTATCAACTGCTTGCTTCCTCATCAAAATCACCTAATCCTAGAAGAAGACTTGAATTTCAATAGAATAGACGACATCAGCATCCTTCTCAGCTATCTTAAAGAGTTTTCTTTACTTGAATTAGAAGCCAAACAACTGATTCACTCATCAAATCCTGAAAATGACTTAAAAAAAATCGATCAAAATATCAACTCACTTGAAAAACACATAAAAAACGTGAAGGATAGTTAAAAAAATTACTATTTTCTTTAAGTATTTTTATTAGTTTAATGGATTTCTTTGAAGGAGTTTTCGATCCGCAATTCCAAGTCAGTTCAGTTCATAGAAAAAAATTCATCCTTCCTTCAACAAAGCTTCGAAAATTCAAAGAGTGTCTTTCAAAAAACATTCATTTTTCCCCTCGTGTGCGAAAATACTTAAAAGCAGTTCATTTGATTGACCAGGAGAAAAACACAAAAAAACTCGAACAAACTTACAAACTTCATGAAAAAGAACACCCTGGGTGTTCAATTTTACCGAATATTAGAAATGAAATCACCAGAAGAATCAAAGGGTTTAGTAACGAGCAGAGTTTCAGTATGTCTAAACCTTTAAAAATAAGATCAATCACCTCGAAAACCCCTGATCCCAGAGTCACACTGATGAATACTCTGAATGTATCGAGAGTTCAAGTCGGTATCTCAAAACTGTAAAAATTTGAGTAATTTAAATAAACTTCGCTGAATTAGACTTAAAATCAGGGATGATATCTTAAATTATCTTGAATAATTAAAATTTATAGCTTTTATAATCGGTTATATTTTAAGTAAAGCCGCGGTAAGAGTTAGCATCAGTCTGAAATATTTTTTATAATAATTCCATTTAGATAATAACTTGTTTTAATACGCAACTTAAATTTCAACTAAATTATAGTTTAACTAAACAAAATTAAACCGATCCCTAATATCTCATAAAAATAATAACTCCCATTAAAAATCTCATCGCCCTTAAATGAAATCTAACAAATATACTTAAAGATTTATACTCCTGACCCAAAACCCATTCACATAAAATATATTCTGCAAGTCATACGGATACAACCGTCTCAAATCCACCCCTTTATAAAACTCAGGGAAATCCTTGTTAAACCTGAGATCCCCACATTTCTTACAAGAGCAGATATCAAGACACACAGGACAATTATCAAGATTTTTATAAAATTGTTCATTGCAAGAGTTGCAAAGATAATTTTTGCACTTCTCACAATAAGATAGCTTTGCAAGTTGTGTTTTTTTCTCACATTGATGACAATTGTGCAGTTCATTCGCAGCTAAATCAGTCACTTTCTTACTTTTTTGAGTAGCTTTTTTCCTGCAAGACTTACAAGAGCAAGTTTTCAAACAAACAAAACATTCCCAAAAGGAAGGAATTTGTGAAGAGTCGTATTTATATCGGTACTTCAGACATTTCATGCAGAATAACTCGTTGCATTCAGTGTTACTGCATTCAACTTTCTTGTCTAAGGAGTTTGACTGGCAGCGGTGGCAGGAGTTGTGTGTTTTTAGCTTTAGTGACGTTAGACAACATTGATGTGATGCCTTGTTTTGAGACGCGCAGATCACATGAAAAGATCTTTTGCATGTTGAACATCTTTCGATTCTTCGCCCGGCTGTCCTGCAAATTGAACATTTGACCATTTAATTTATTTCGCCAGTTTTTGATTTAGATACTCAGCATTTTTCTTGTTGGGTTTTAGATGAGGAAATGGTTTATTAATATGGGATTTTGGATTGAAAGTGATGAGATTTTAGCAATTTTTTTAGGGGAAAAGAAATGAAGGGGGAGATTTAGGATTTAGGATTTTTTTTTATTTTTATTTGAAGAGGGTTTTTTGGAAGGATTTGAAATTGTGATGGGTTTTATTATTTGGATTAGTTTTGGGTAGGATTGGATATCTGGATCATGTTTATATTAAATTGATTATTATTAGATAAGGAACACTTTTATATTTCTAATCATCTTTGTTTACGGCAGGTTTTTGTTTTCTTTGGTTTAGATATATTTTAGGTGAGATGATTGAAAGATTCTTGTTTAAAGTTTTTTAAATGTTTTTTCTGTGCTAAGGGTGCTTTTTTATCTTTTTATTAACTTAAGCTTAAGACATTTTTGGATTATTTATGCAAAACTTTAAGATAAATCTAAATTATTATGTTTAAATGGATTATTTATGCAAAATTTAAGATAAGTCTAAATTGTTATGTTTAAATGTCTTATTAATGATGAAAATGATGCTCAACTATTAACGACTGAACAAAACTTGACTAGCAAGTATTTAAGATGATAGGATTATCAAATTCAATCATTAAGTCATTATTTCGCATAATAAGTATATCTTAAGTTCATAACTTAGTAAGATTAATAATCTCTGTTAATCTCATCCTTTATAAGATTTATAAACTTCATCAGAGTTAAAATAAAGCAGCCGATCAAGTTCATCAAATTCAAAATTTGAATTCTCTAAAATTTGCCAAATTATATATATATCCTTTAAGATTAAGGCATCTATTTCTCTTAAGTCTCTATAAAGAATTCTATCAAATACTTGTCCAGTTACTCTTTATCTGATTTACAGTTATTGTGACATAACAGTATGATTACGACCAAACATAAATCATTTTAAGTCAAACTCTCTTATCTGATTATAACTAATAACTAGGTCCCTTTATTTTTATACTTCTGAGCCAAACAAAATTATTCTATAACTTTATAATTTAGACAAAGACCTTATTAGCATCATATTTACACCACTCATAAAGAAGTGTTAGTCGAAGGTTTTCTAAATTTGTTCTAAAAATAATATAAAAAAAACAAATAGTTATGAACAATTTGAATGAATATCATAAATCAAATTAGGAATAGCTAGTTCACTTAGTAAAGGAATCAATTTTTATTCATTAAATAGTAAAAAAATTACTTAAATATCTAAAAGGATCAATTTTAATTAAATTTTGATCTTTACTGCTATCAGATGAAAATATAAAAAAGTTTAATTACTATTGTCATATACTTCATCAATATCTTTATTTTTAAAAAAACAGTAAATACGTTGGAGTTACTTTTGAGTCTGTTAAAGTCAATAGGGTATGGCACGAAATTTTAAAATGTTTTATTGACTTTCAAGTTTAGAGACTTTGAAGTCTTAATATAAATAAACATAATAGCAAAACCCTATAGGGTATTGGATTATTAAAGTTCATATCAGTCAAATTAATCAAATTACTATACAAAATGATGTTCAAATATTAAACAATATAAGCCAGCTAATAATTCACAAAAAGTAATATTATTAGAGAGATATCTAAAAATTTGTATCTTTTAAGCTCCAATTTAATTCAAATTATAGCAAACAAAACAAATTGTATCAAATATATTATACTGTCTGAAAGAAAAAAGATAAATGAAAAATAAATGCTTTCTAAATTTTTTGAATCTTTCATCAAAATAAAGTATTATCTTTTCAATAAAACAGATTCTATCGACTTGATTTTTTTATGGTATATAAAATTAAACTTTTCAACTTGAAGTTTATCTAATATCCTTATCATTCTGCTAAATATTGAAATTAATTGTGCTTCCAAGTGATTCTATTCCCATATCTTCAAAAGTTTGTTTTTTCTAATATTTTAAAAGTTTTTCTCTACCTGAGCCTAAAGTACCTTTTTCCAACAATGCATTTCTTAATCAAATCAGTAAATCACTTTTGAATAAAGAGTCTAAATTTTAAAAATCTTACTTTATAGGCCTTTTGATTCCATTTTTCCATAATAATTTATTAAATATTCCTCACTTCAATAAAACTCTTCTCAAGATCACCTTGAGTTAAAAAGTCTTATCAAATTCATCAATAAACGAATTTTTCCAATTAGTCCTCTTTTCCATTTAAAGTGTTTTTAAATCATGAAAAAATAATGAAAATTTTATGATGCTCAATCTTTAAATACCTGGAAAGCTTTGTATGAATTAAAATTCACACGATCACTCAAGTCATATTATCCATAAATATAAATGCTTGATTCACCTAAAGACGAAGCACCTCTGTCATACTGGCAGGCTCGCCATGTAAAAGCTTTGGAAGACACTTTGAGATACGGTTATAGTGATTTTTGGGGCTCTTTCCCATTCATTGGCTCAACTTATGACAGGTATAAGCGAGCAATGACTTACGAAGCTCTTGCATACTTTATCAAAAGTGGAGATATCGTTCTGGATGGCAAGATGGAAAATGCAGCTATGATCCGAGATAGTGAAATGAAAACTGGTGTTTTAAGCGGTCTGGCTGCAGGACTAGCCTTCAGCATGTTACCAGCCTTAAAAGGTTTCAACCTCTACACGCGTTTATTTTACTTCTTAGTGCCCTTCACCCTAAGCACATACCGTGGTTTCCGACGAGGTTACGACCAAATAAACTACGTCGGTGAGACCTACGTCGAGCTTCTACTAAAGCAAAAAGTCTTCTTAAACTTCCTGGGCGAGACCCAAGACTACCTAGCTGAACTAAAAGAATTAGCAATGAAAGACCCAGAAGTAGTTCGAAAGATGAAGTTGTATGGAGTGAAGCCTTATTATTAGCCTAGCTAGTTAACCATCCGGATAAATGGACTTCATCAAACAAGACAGAGAAATTTTAGAAGCACCTTCAGACGGAATCACCCGAGTAGCCTTCACTTCAACAGGCGACTTCTTCCTCGCCACAAGCTGGGATTCAACAGTTTCTCTTTATAACACAAATTCAGCCACCCTGTCAAATCGAGTCACTTTAAACGCGGCATTGTTGGACTGTGCAGTGACAGGCGACGACACTTGTGTCGTCGGAGGACTTGACCGGCATGTGTCTTTAATAAACGTTGTGAAGGGTGAGGTGAAAAGTTTAGGTGACCATGACGACGCGGTTCGATGTTTGAGGTTTTACTCAAGAGCCAACTTGGTTGTCTCTGGGTCTTGGGACCGCACTGTCAGGACTTGGGACTTGAGGAGCGCCTCGCATTGGACTGGAACTGTTTCAGTCGGGGGAAAGGTTTACGCGATGGGGTTGAGTGAAAGTTTGAATTGTTTGGTGCTGTCGACTGACAGGACTGATTTGGTCTTGTATGACTTGAGGAACATGTCAGAAGCTATTGAAAGGAAAGAGTCGCCTTTGAAGTACCAGACTCGTTGTATTGAAGTCAACCCTGACGGCCTTAGTTATGCTGTCGGGTCTATTGAAGGAAGAGTCGGAATTCAGTATTTCAACCCGGCCCCTGAGGTCCAGGCAAAAACTTATGCATTTAAATGTCATCGAAAAGAAGATATGGGAAATGTTGTCGTTTATCCTGTTAACTGTATTTCGTATAATACTGTCAATGGATTCTTTGTCACTGGAGGTAGTGACAGCTTTGTGAACCTTTGGGATGGGGAAAATAAGAAAAGGATCTGGAAACTTAAACAGTACCCAAGTGCTATCTCGTCTATTGCCTTTAGTCAAAGTGGAAAACAACTGGCTATTGCATGTTCGTATATGTATGAAGAAGGGGATATTCCTAATCAGCCTCCTGTTAAGTTGTTTATTAAGGATATGTGAGTTGAGGTATTATTTTAGTATGGATTTCAAGGATAGGGTCATTTGGACTCGACAGGTCATGTCACCCAAACTCAACTCGTATCCTGCTTCAGAGAAAAATTGGCAGAATTGCTTGAGGGTCAAGAAGAAAAAAGTGGAATACTCGGATTATTATTTGAATAAGGCTAATTCGGGCACTGTTGCTTTAGCGAATAGAATTATTGCAAAACGTGCTAGTTTGGATGGAAGAGATCTCACTGGAATAACAAGGGATTTCATGGGTCAGGATTTTATTATGAAAAAAATTGAATCTTTGGCAACTGCTTCTTCTATTAGGAAAGATCGGGGAAATAGAACATGCAGTGTGAAAGTTAGACGGAAGTAAAAGCTTTTGTTTTGTGTTTAATATTTTGGAATTAGGTTGGTTTAGGACTTTGAAAGGTATAGGCTTAAGTTAGAGATATTATGTTTAATATCAGGAATTGAATTTTCTTAGTATCGATTTTTAGAGAGAGTTAGAAGACCGAAATAATTTAGATGTAGTGCTATGATCTGGAATTTCCCAATTGGCCAATCTCAAAACAATCCCTAACAATCACCAAGATATAAAATACCCTAAAAATCTTACTCTCATTGCTCAACACAATAACTATTCGATTGATAACAGCCTGAAATCAATAAAAATCCTAATATTTAAAACCCCATAAAATCCCAAAAAAATCCCATAAAACTAAAATTTCCCACAAATCACTCAATCTCCAAAAAAACCCCATAATCCCAATATTTCACAAACCACTCCCTGCAATATCCTATTCATCTGAAATCTCACCTATCTCCAACATGGTTAATAAATGGCTGATCACGGTGAACTCTACAGACTGACCCAGCAAGAAGCTCAACTGCGGGGTTCAATCGTATCAAACGTGAAGTACGACTTACGACAGACCCTAAGTAAATCCGAGTCATACGCAGGGCACCTGCTTGTTTCTTTCACCTCTTCAGACGACTGCTCTTCTCTCTGGCTGGACTTCAAAGGTTCAAAAGTGGACTCACTGACAGTGAACTCAACAGTAATCGAAGTAGTCCACAAGAACAACCAGATAAGACTAGGCCAAGTGCGCAAAGGTGAAAACCTCGTCGAAATCGTTTTTCACAACAAATACTCAAGAGACGGTCTCGGACTTCACTATTTCAAAGACCCAGAAGACCAAGAGGTTTATCTTTACACCCAATTCGAACCTTTTTCAGCAAATCGCATGTTTCCCTGCTTTGACCAACCTGACCTCAAGGCTTTATTCGACTTTGTCGTAAAGGCTCCAGCTTCTTGGAAAGTGATTTCAAATGAAAATGCAGTTAAAGTAGCAAAAGAATATGAAAGACCGATGCCTGTTGTTGAAGGGTATTCAAGTGATGAAGAAGAACTTGTTCATGTCTTTCCTGGGAAGTTTAGACTTAGCACTTATCTTTATGCGCTTTGTGCTGGGGCTTATGTCGAACACCGACATGATCAGAATGAGGTTGGACTGCCTTTGGGACTTTATTGTCGCAAATCGATGGATAAGTATTTGGTTCCTGAAAGGTATTTTCATTGGACTGTTGAAGGGCAGAAGTTTTATAAAGAGTTTTTTGATTTTCCTTATCCTTTTAGTAAGTATGACCAGGTTTTTGTTCCTGAGTTCAATATGGGAGCTATGGAAAATGTTGGATGTGTCACTTATAGGGATCAGTATATTTTTAAAGACCCTCCATCTGATGTGCAGCTTCATCGGGTTTGTAATACCTTTCTTCATGAAATGGCTCACATGTGGTTCGGTAACCTAGTAACAATGAAGTGGTGGGACGATCTCTGGCTAAACGAGAGTTTCGCGACATTCATGTCATCCCTAGCAATAGACACTCAATTATCCAGTCAATTCCCAGCAGCATGGCGAGAGTTCCTAGGTTCCAAAGGCTGGGGTTACGCGACGGACCAGCTAAGCACGACCCATCCAATAAGCACCCCAGTGGGTTCAACAACAGAGACAGAAACGAACTTCGACGGCATTTCTTACTCAAAAGGCTCGGCAGTGCTAAAACAACTTTACTTCTTAGTCGGAGGCAATGTCTTCCAAAGGGCCATGGGGAGGTACATGAAAAGGTTCCAGTTCAACAATGCGGAATTCGGAGACCTCATCAAATTCATCGGCGCTGCTGCTTTTGAAGACGGAAACAGTCTTGATATTCAAGCATGGGCGGCTAGCTGGATTCTCACTGCTGGACTTAATGAACTTAGACCTTGTGTCAGTTATAATGATGGAAAAATCGAACAACTTGTCATTGAACAGACTCCGGCTTTGTCAGCACATGCGACTTTAAGGAACCATACGATTATTGTAGAAGCTTTTGATCATGAACTTAGAAGTGTTAAAAAAGTCAAGGTTTTAGTCAAGGCTCAGTCACAGACAACTGTTGAAGAACTTGCAGGTGTTCAGGCTTCTGTCGTTATTCTTAATGTGGAGGACTGGGGATATTGCAAGATTAGAATTGATGAAGCGTCGTTGACTCACTTGAAGAAAAACTTGATTAAAATCGAGGATCCTTTAACACGTCAATTGGTGTATCGAGCACTGTGGGACATGGTACGTGATATAAAACTCTCAGCAGTTGAATTCGTTGAATTCGTGATTCAACAGTTCCCACATGAGACAGATTCAGGAATCGCGAACTATTCCCTTGAAATCACGAATGCAGCACTTTACAACTACATCCCTTCATGCATCTACAAAGAGACACTTGCCCATCAAGTCTTTTCAATGATCTTATCACGGATTCAAGGCCCTTTAAGCAAAGAGTCTTCAATGATTTACCAAAAAGCTTTGAAACTTTTCATCTATCATCCTGACGACATTAAACTTGCCCTTAACTGGGTAGAGCAGAAGTCAACAAACATTGAAAACTTTACATTAGGCCAACTAGACCGTTGGTCAATTATCAAGAAATTTTCAGGGATTTCATCAGAAGCTGCAAAATACGTCGCTGCTGAAGTTGAACACGATTTATCTGACACTGGAAGACTTTCTAAACTTTACTGTGAGTCAGCTTATCCTGACAAGGCGAACAAGGAACGTGTTTGGACTGAAATCATGGAAAATGGGGAAAAACTCAGCAGATATGAACGAGAAAGCATCATGTCTGGGTTCAATGTCGAAAGGCAGAGGGAAGTACTTGAAGAATTCGGGCAGAAGTTCTTTGATATTGTGTTAAACGTCGTCGCTGAAAGAGATAAAGAGTTTTATATTGATTTCACCAGTCATTTAATCCCCACCTTCATGGAGGACGTCTGGGTCATTGAGAAAATGGAAGAAATCATACCAAAGTTCCCTGAAGATAAATTCGAAGTCGTCAGGGAAATGAAGGAAGCAGCGGAGTATTTGAGGAAGTTCAAAAATGGAAAAGAACTCTCTAGAAGTTATATCAATGCTAATGGGTATTAATCATTAAGTTAGGATAGTTCGCAAAATCATATTTAGATATAAATGTTCTGGCTTTTATTCAAGTTTACCTTTGCGGTTGCTACTTGTTGTTTTCAATGCACCGGATTTGGGAATGATGGAAAAGATTGTCTTCTGTGTAACTCGGGATATGTCGTTCAGGGAAATTATTGTGCATTGCAGTGTGCTTCTGGGTTTTCAGAAAGTTCTGGTATATGTGAACTTACAGGAAATGATGAGTTGGTTAATACTTTCTTTGCCTCGGACTGGACATATACAGAAAGCACAATTGGTGAATTTCAAGCTCCAGTAAGTGATTTCTACGAGGACTCCAGTTTCATTCCAACATCAGATCGCGGGTTCTACACAAGTGCATCTTCATCCCTTTCCTCAACCAATACCTATTCCCTATCAGGGACCTTTTCCTTGAAACTTCAGTTTCTAGTCTTATCAGACGGTACAATCCTATCATTCCAATCATTTTTCGAAATTACCTTCGATTCAGGTTCATTAAAAATCAATCTAAAACTTTATTCACAATCATCAGACACTTCAGAAACCCACTTAATAACAATTCAATCAACTTACGACGAGTGGATCACCCTCTACCTGGAAGTAAAACAACCTTCAGGCGAATCCACCGAATTAACCTGGTCCTCAGGTTCAATAAGCGACAGTCTTTCTATTTCCAATTCAGAGCCATTAAAAACCTCTCCAGAAGTCCTTTATTTAGGAGACCCTTCTCACTCTTCATCTTTTCAAGGATTTATCTGGAGGGTTAAATTAAGCAATTTTTTTGACTCTTCAGTTTTGCCTGATGTTAATTCAAATACTTGTGGATTTCTGCAGTACTTTGATGGAGACGTCTGTGGTAATTGTAAAGACTCCTGTGGAGTCAGGGTCAACTGTTGGAATGGCGAAACCTGCAGTGCCTGTCCTTTTGAACAGTGCTATCCTTGCTCGGGGTTTGAGTTGGAGGACTGTTTGGGGTGCTCTAATGGAGAAACTTCTCCTTATTGTTGTGATGTTTTTTGTGTTAGTTGCTCGACTTTGGATAGTTGTAGTGTCTGTCAAGAGGGGAAGGTCTTGATTGATGGATTTTGCTTGATTGGGGTTCCTTATGGACTTACTGACTACAGTGTTGGTAATTGTGTTGAAGTCTTCTCGATTGTGTTTGATTTGATGGACTTCGGACAGTATGAGGGATTTGTAACTGGAGAGTCGGAAGAGACGTTTTTTTACTTTCGTGATGCTGAGTCGGATGATCCTGTACCTGTGAGAGGTCGAGGAATTTACTTTGATGGTGTAGGGTACTTGAAGTTTGATGAGTCTGTCATTATTGCTCATGTCTTTACATTGATTATGCTTCTTAGACCCGACTCAGTCTCTCAAACAACAATTTTTTCAATTCCAGACTATCTAACAATCAGCACTTCAGATCCAATAGTGAAGCTTTTTCTTACATGTTTCAATGGGTCCTCATCAACACAAGAATTAAATTGGGGTGGTCTATATATTCCGAATTCATGGCATTACTTGACTGTGAGCACATCAGTCTCCTACAAAGAAACCTGGGTGTCTGTTTATATTGATTCAGTCCTTTATTCAAAGTCTGCAGTTGGAGTCCTTCGAATGAACCCTGCTTCTCTTTTTGTAGGTTCTGGACCTGGTGAAAACTTTCAAGGATTTTTGTACTCTTTTCAACTGTTTCAAGGATCCGCGGCAGATCAGAGGCCTCAAAGTATTTCGTTTTGCACTGGAGGTGATGATAGTGCAGGATCTTGTGTTGTTAATTGTGAAATTGGACGTTTTTTGAATGGCGGAGGTAACTGTGAAGAATGTAGTCAAGACTGCTCTTTGATTTGTTTTAAGAATGAATGCCAGCCTTGCAACCAAACAAGCTGCGGTAATTGTTCAGGTTTTGGGTCAGGGAAATGCAGCAGCTGTAATTCCGGAACCTATTTAAACGAAGGAATTTGTTCCAACTGTCCAGCCCATTGTTCAAAATGTGAAAGCGATTCAAAATGCACAATATGCGATTCAGGTTTTGACTTAAAAAACCATCTCTGTATCTGTTCAAACGGCGGTAATATAGACCAATCAACAGGTATCTGCACAGTGACCTGCAGAACTTCATGTTTTTCGCCATGCGAATCATGCGACATATGCCAATTCGTCGGTTGCAGTTCATGTCCAGCAGGTTTATTCATTCTTTCCTCAACATGCACTGAATGTCCATTAGGCTACATAATAAAAGGAAAAGACTGCATATTACAATACGAGCTTGTTTTTGACATGAAATTCGACACATTATCAGGTATCGTCTACGACAGCAAGAGCAACATTCCAGGAATCACAGGAAATTCTTCAAAGTTTTACCCAGACTTCGAACCAAACGACCCTATCCCCAGTCGAAACCGCGGTTTTTACTTTGACGGGGAAAATGACATGATTCGTCTCCCTGAGCATGAAAAGTCTTCAGAAACTCTGACATTTTCGCCGGAGTTCACAATTGAAATCTGGTTTTTTCCTCAAAGTTTAGAAGGTTCTTTATTCTGCAAACAGTCACTCTCAACCCTCTCAGTGATTCTCGAGGTGTATATCTCTTCAGGGTCTTTGTTTTTCCAGGCGATGATGTCGAATAACAGTCTTTCTCTCTCTGAAATCGCAGAACTATCAAAAAACGAGTGGAACTATTTCAGCTTGACCTTTAAACTTTCCTCTCCAGGTAACTTTGAAGTTTGGTTTAACCTGAACTCTTGGATATCAAGTCTTCCTACGACAGACCACGTTGTCGACCAGTTCTCGTCAACATCTGCGACAATAGCCTCTAAGTTGAGTACTTCTGAATCATACAACAGTTTTTTTCATGGCTTCATCTACCAGGTCAAGGTTTTCAACAAGGCTCAGACTTACCCTGTCAAATATAATGAAAAATGTGGAAAAACTTGCTCAGTCTGTGCGGCTTCAGGACTCTGCCTTGTGCCCTGCAAGTTTCAGGAGTACCTGGACGGGTCTTGCAAAAGTTGTGGAAGTTGCACTTTTGGGTGCTCGAGTAATATGGACAACTGCAGCTTCTGTCTTGACTCGCTTTGCTTGAAGTGTGCAGAACTTGATAGATGTGAAACTTGTATTGAAAATGCTGAGTTAAATCGAACTTGCAAATGTAAAACAGGATTTTTTTCTAAGGATTTTCAATGTTTTGAATGTGGAAAAACTTTTTTTAACTGTTTGGAATGTGATGTGGATTATTGTACTCGGTGTGATAAAGGATTTTCGTTGATTCAGGAAAAATGCTTCAGATGTCCTGAGAGGTGCTTGGAGTGCAATGAAAGTTCATGTCTTCAATGTGAAAATTTCAGTTATTTAAAGGAAGGTTCGTGTTTTTGCTTTCAGGGATATGAAGGGATTTACTGTGATTATGTCGGGTTTTATTTAACCATTTTCAATAAAAGTGACTTAGAGTTTTCCTTGGTTTTTTCAGAAGACTTGGAAAATAACTTAACAAGTTCTCAACTTGAACTGAAAATCAAGAAAAAAAAAATCGACTTCAAATTAGAAAAGTGGACTAGCAATGAATACACCTTACAAGTCCTTCCTGATTTTTCTATCACTGAAGGCTCGATCTTAGAAATAAAAATATTAACAGAAGTTATTTCAGTGAATGGAACCATTTTAAACTCAACAACATACGAAGTCTCTTTATCTAGCTACCGAAAATCAGGGTCTGACGAAGGTTACAAGGAAATAAAACTCATTTACGAGTACATCTGCTACGCTTTGGTCCCTTTTATTATTCTTTCAGTCGCTCACCTGAAGAATATCCCCGCACTTTGGAACTTCCTGAACTACCTTCAACTTACCAGCTACATCTACCTCCTCAACCTTCCCTTCTCTAAATACACCAAAGGACTCTTGTTAGGTCTACGAAAATATTCAGCTTTTCCAAGCATTTTCTTTGAAATCCCTGGAAATTCTCATTCATTTTCAAGACTTTCTGATTTCGGCTTCGAAAGTAACTCTTTCCTGAAAAATGTTGGAAGTTTTTTAACGATTTTCTTGATTTTTCTGTTGTTTTTTAGTTTTTTGAAAGTTTTGAACGTCTTTTTAATGAAACAAAAAATGTATGACTATTCAAGCAAGGTTCTGCGAGTTTTAACGTCTTTTAAATACAATTTTTTTATCAGGTTCATCATTCAGACCTATCTTGAATTTCTTTGTGCGGGGCTTGTTGGCCTTTTTACTTCAGGATTTCAGGAAGGCTCTCAAATTCTTAATTTCTTGGTTTCTTTTGTGATGATGGTGAGAAATAATCAGGCTGCTTATATTTTAATCCTTCCAGGGCTGTTTTTGTTGACGCTTTACAAGAGAAAACAGATTTTTGATGGCGATTTGTTGTTTTTAGAGAAGTTTGGATCTTTTTTCACTGAATTTCGCAGAGAAGCTGGAGAGATCAAGTTGTTGTTTTATGTGATTTTCATGATTCGTCGACTTGCTTTTTTGGTTTTGGTTCTGTTTTTTGATGAGGAGCCTTTGGCCCAGTTGATAATTTTCGTTTGTTTCAATATTGGAGTAATTTTTATTCAGTTTTTTTTAGTACTTGTTTTGAAAAAACCTTTTCAAGTTACAGCTTTAAACAACTTTGGAATAATATCTGAGACTATCTTGGTACTTGTGCCTGTTGTTTTAATCAGTTATTGCTTTGAAATTTCATCTTCTGTCAAACACGCTATTGATATCTTTGTTTTCACTCTTTTAAACATTTTGATACTGGGAGTTATTATCCCGAGTTTATACGGCACTTTCAAAAAGTTTACAGATAAAAAGCAAGCCGCAGTCATTAAAATTCATGCTGCTTTCGATGACAGGTCAAGCGTCATTATTCATGAAGAGCGGAAGTCAAATGCAAGTATTTCTGACTTTCCTATGCTCAATTCTCCTGATATGTCATTTACAAGTCATAAAGAAATCGACTTGACACCGAACATGGACTTTTCTTTTATGAATAAACAAAGAGATATTCCGAGGAATAGTTTAGTTTCTCCTGATATGTCATTCACTAGTCATCAAGAAATGGAAAGGATGGGTGATGTGGAGTTTTCTTTTATGAATAAACCGAAAAGTGTTTCGAGAAATAGTTTTATTCAAGATTAACTAGTTTAATAACTACTTTCCTGGATTTGAAGTGAAACTGTTTTTTAGGTCTTTCAACATGTTCATTGTATCTTGTTTTAGTTTCTGCACAGATGGGTTTGAGTTGATTTTGACGTAATTTAGTTTCACTTCATTTGCGAAGCTTTCAGTGGCATGGTTGATCTGTCCAATAGTATTCTGAACTTCAGGTTTGGAATAAACCTTATTAACAACAGAATTAATTCCAGTTTCAACCTTCCCAGCGATTTCAAGTGTTTTATTTTCAACTTTTTTAACAGCCGGTTTTTCCGAGATTTTATTCAATTTTTCACTGACTTTATCAACAGCTTTATTTCCAGCATCAACAGTTTTACTATAAGCTTTTTTCGCCCAAGACCAGACTCCAGAGGTACTCTTTTCATCTCTGACTTCCACTTTGACTTCTTCAGGCTGAGGCAGTTGTCCGAGGTCAGGATATGCGACGATTAGAATGCCTTCTTCAATAGAAGGACAAGAGTGTTCATATTCCCTATCTTGCGACACGACATTCAACATATCACGATAAAAGAAAGAAGCTTGAGTCAAATACTTAAAGTTCGCAGGAGTATTCGAAATATTATAATGATTAAAAAACTCTTTCAACGACGAGTTCCCACCAGCGATCATTAATTTCAAATCATTTTCCTGCCAGTCTGAGTCAATCGGCTTGACCCTGGAGACCTCAGAGCCCAAAGCTGAATGAGAAGACACGCAAGACTCACAGATGAAGCAGCCGTTGTTCACTGATGTGAACCGAGGGTTTTCACTGGAACACTCGAAACATCGGTTGTTTTCGGGATCCGCTTTCAAGTTGTTGAAGAGGTCTGAAGAGTTTGTTCTTGTTACCATTTATAAGACTTAATTATTTCGAATTTAAAACATGGACTACTTCTACAGTGATGCAAGAAGTGTTTAAAAGTTTTATCCACATCTTTTGTTGGTCGCTTAGACGGTCGTTTTGAGATTTTACCTCGACTAGCTTTACTTTGTTTTCTTTTAATAGAAGAAGGTCAGGCATTCCTGAAGAGTGGTGACGATAGTCTTTAGATAAGGATTTTAATACTGGAAAAAGACTTGGGCCTAGAGTTTTCACTACTTTTAGAAGAAAATCTAAACCCCATAGTTCTAGAATGTTCCAATTCACGAAGAGGCTTCCTTGATTTCTGTACTTTTCGAAGTTTTTTAGAAATATTTCACTGAGCTCTGAGGTTTTTTGATGGTTTTTAAGTTTTTTGAAGATTTCTTTTCTTTTTTTGTAGAAGTCTTCTGATCTGTAGTCGAGAGGAGCTTTTTGGACTGATGTTTGGAAGACAAAAGGAAGGTCGTGATAAAGGTATTCCCACATCAATACCCCGAAAATACTAGTTAAAATCGTGTTTTCGCTGTGAAAACCTGTCCACCCTGCAGACTTGTAATGTTCAAGAACGAATTCTTCAACTGTAACCGGGTTGCAATTATGCAAATACCTGAGTTTTCCATCAATCGTAACCGCCTGGCCCTCTATTTTCACTTCTTGGAACAAAGGGTGGGAATAATTAAAAAGTTGTTGTTTTTTTGATCGAGTCCTTCCGAATTCCAAAGTTTCTCGTCTTGATTCAAGTTTCAGTCGCTTTCCAGTCTTCAGATATGGGTCTGTCAATCCGAGCTTCACAACAGCCAAGGCTTGTTTTCCTTGTTTTAAATGAGAAGAAGTAATAATCGCAAGTCTTTCCCACCAATGTCCTCGTTTTATGTAATAATAAGGATGACTGAGCAGAGATGTTAAAATTTTAATACAGGTTTCCCAGTCTTTCGACTTTTGAATTTGTTGAAGTGCCAAATGTAAGACCCTTGCCCACCTTTCTTGACTTGAATATTCGATTTTCCAGTCAATTTCATGGAAATTTTGGTAGGAATTTAAAAAGTCTTCAAAAGAAAGACTGAAATTTCGCAGGTAGATCTCAGAAAGTGTCTGACTGATCAATAGCAAGTTCTCAAAATTCGCTTTATAAAGAGAAAGGTTCTCGATCAGCAGCTGAAAACAAAAAACTGAGTCCATCGCTATCGAGTCTTCGTAACTATTAAAAATTTTATAACTTTCTATTGAAACTTGAAAGTCCACCAGGGTTAAATGATTAGAAAAGTCATTCGCGTAGTCTGAAATCGCACTTTCACTTGAAAAAAAACAATAAATTCTATTAATTCTTGAAAATAACGCCATCGGCGAATCAGCAAGTTTCAGAAATCCAGGAAAATCAAAAGGAATCAATTCAGGAATTTTATCAACCTGATTATTTTTCTCGAAAAGACTTTTCAAAAAAACAAGGATTTCAGCATTCAAACCAATCAATCGACTTTTCCTTGAATTTGATTCAGGCTGTTTTAAAACGTTGAACAAATGTAGAAGATCTTTCTTAAAACAGCTGAATTTTGTATATTCTTTAAAAACTCTTAAGACTGGCTTCTCGATTTCCAGGTCTACTGCATCGTCTCCTGTTGTTTTAATCAGCAAGGCCCTGAGATGAGTTTCAAGATATTGAAGCTGCTCAAGTTTCAAACTGAATAAAAAGTCGTAGATCGAGTCTAAGTCTTGGAAAATTTCGCAAGCTTGAGAACCTCGAAGAAAAGAAGAAGAAAGTAAAATATTTGCGGATTTTAAAAGATTTGGAACTTCTGGATAGTTTATTGAGTTTATGTCAAGCCACTTGTGTTTTCGCATGAATAGACGAATGAATAAGGACTGGCATTCATCATCTAGGTTTGTGAATGAGTTGAGTAGGAGAAGTTCGGATTCGCAGAAAACGGAGGTTCCATATATTTTTACCTCTTTTATCATTTTTCGGAAGAAGCTTAAATAGTCTGGGCTACGAAGCTCTTCTGGTTTGAGGTCATCGGCAGATTCTTTGATTTCTTTATTGTTGACAGCATCTTTCGGGCTATAATACCAAGTAATAAGTTTCGAAGTATCCCTAATCCTCTTCCTAACCCCAATACCTCCCTCCCAATTCCTTTTAGCCATTATACACTCAACTATTCTAAACTATTAAGATAATACAAATCTTCATTTACTGCAATCACAGCCCATCATTTTCCAGCTCCTAGTCAAGAAAAAGACATGATTGTCCTTTTCAACTGTAAATTCTTTCAAATCCCTATCAAACTTTTTGATCCTAAAGAAGTTTCCAGGTTCATTCACCTGATGCATGAAGATATCAAGTATAACAGAGTCTTCAAGCGCAAGTATTGAGTGAACGTTTCTGTATTTCAAAGTATTAAACATCACATCTCCAGGTTTCCCAGGAGCTTTTTTCGAGAGGCTCATTTTCGAAGGGTCTGAAGTTTTATCTAAAAGTAAATATTTGACATTTCCATAAAGAACAGCGGTCGCCACCAGTTCATTCGGATGATCATGAAGAGGGAAGTAAGTCCCTGATGACATAAAAAAACACTTGATGCCCAGAGAAGACGAGCCGTATAAGTCAATTTCGGTTATCGTCCCCGCCTGGAAGCATAAGGGAAGAACTTCGTCTATCATTCCGATTCCTGCAAGGTCAGTTTGTTTAAGACTTTTCTTTATCATTGATGTGATCACCTTGTCTGAAACTGAAGCTTCCACCTCAGCTTTTAGCTCTGAAAGGATTTGAGGGTCTGATGATATCGAGTTGCATAATCGGGTTAGCTTTACGAGAGGTGACTCTAGCATGAGAATTATAAATGAATGTTAAGAGGTTTAGAACCACCATAAATATAAAGTGGCTTAGATTTGTACTTAAATGTATTTTATTGAAGTTTTGTTTAAGGGTTGAAAGAGAATTTCAGGGATTTCTCTGGATTAAGGGAAGATTTTAATTGTGGTCTAGGTTTGTGTAGGTGTATATATGGAAATGAAGGGAATTCGGGAGGAAGAGTGAAAGAGTTTTATCACTTGGGGAGAACCTGAAAAATCTCAGGATGTTGAAATTGACATTTAAGGTTTCTTGTTGATTTAAATACGATTTTATTTAAAGACTTTGGAAAAATTTGGCCTTTTTAAGAAGAATGAAAGAACGACAACAACTTTTTATTCACTTAAACCAATTCAACCTTTCAAAAACTGAGTAAATTTATAACAAACTTAATGAAAATATTCGTTTATCCATCTTATATTATTATCTAGATAATCATAAAACAATTAAAAATCCTTCTCAGATTTTTTTTTGAACTCAAACAATCCCTTCACAACAACCTCTTCATTTTCTACACTAATAAAATGGGAGGAGCTCTTTGTTGTGCAGGCACTGCCTGCTGCCAATGCATGTGTGGAGTCTGCATGCGCTGTTGCGGGACTTCACATCAACAGCACACTCGAATCGGTTACCTAAGCCTGACAATGGTTGCAATATTCTTCGGTCTAATCTTTCTTTATTTCGGTTCAGACATGATGTCTCCCTGGGAAAATTTCGGTTTCGGTAATTCTTACAAAGACTGTCACGGCGACAAAAAAAGTGTTTGTTTAGGAGTTTTCACTATCTACAGAGAAAGCTTCACATTAGTCATTTTTTACTTCTGTATGCTGCTCGGGTCACTTCCAGGCGGAAGTTTTTCCACAATATTCAACCGTAAGTTTAAACAGAAAGTTGCTGGACTCTAAGAATCCTTCTGATAATCGTTTTATTCATTCTGACCTTTTTCATCCCAAACAGTTTTTTTGTAAATTCCAAAAAGGAAGTCTTTCGAGAGATCTGCAGATATGTCTCATTATTTTACCTGCTCGTTCAAATAATCGTCATCATCGATTTCGGCTATTCATGGAGTGAGGCCTGGACTGAAAGTTACGAGCAATCCGGGAATTCAAATCAAAAACTTTGCGGATTGTTTTTTTTTTCAGGGTTATTCTGGGCGGTTTCCTTAGTAACGATAGTGATGTGTTATCTTTGGTTCACTGGTCCTGGTTGTGACACTGAAATCGCTTTGATTACTTTGACTCTTGTGTTTGGAATTGGATTTACTGTCTTGTCGATGACCAGCTTTGTAGAGCATGGGTGTAAGAATTAGGCAGCTTTGCTTACTAGCTCTGTGGTCAACGGGTATATCACTTATTTGTGTTGGGATGGAATGACTAATAACACCCGGGAACAGTGCAATGACTGGAACAATGCGAAGGATACTGGAGTTAGTATCACTGTCGGTGTTGTTATTTTGTTAGCGACTTTGGCTTATATTTGCTTTCGGAAAAGGGAGAAGATTCAGGATCAGACTCCTTTGAGAAATGCTGCTGAACCTATTTTAGCTGATGAGGATGATGAACAGGTACCTTATCAGGTGGAACCTGATGAAAGATATGGAAGGAAAATGATTGGATTTCATGCTTTTATGCTTTTGGCTAGCTTTTACTTTAGCATGTTGCTTACTAATTGGGGAAGTGCGAATATTAAGAATAATGATAGCAAAACTTATGAGAAGTAAGAAGTTTTTAGTAATGAAGCAAGCTTGTGGATCAAGTTTAGTGCTTTGTGGACTACTGTCGCTCTTTATGTCTGGACTTTGATCGCTCCGAGGCTTTGCTCTGGAAGAGATTTCTCTTGAATTAGGTAGAATTAATTAAAAAATCGAAATTTTTAAATATTTTATTTCTAATATTATGTTTTACTATATTCTTCTATTTAATGTCTTATTTTTCTTCGGCAAGCTGCAGCTAAACAAATGCAAGAAAAAACGAGAAGAATAGAAAAATAAATCATTATTCCAAACACAAGTTTACATATTTTGTTTTTCTGGTTTCCTGAGCATTTCCAAGTGCCAAAGAACAGGAAGCCGATCATTATCAGAGCGTAAGGAAGGATTATTATTGATAAGGCCAGCATTATACGATTTTTTTTCGAGAAGATGCAGAAGAAAAGAATTGGGAGAAGGACTGAGTTCATCACTATCCAAGTTATGAGCCATTCTCGCATATCTTGGCTTCCTTGCTTGCTGTTGATCAGGTATATTCCGTAGAGGTTCTAGTTGAAAAGTACTGTTGTTTCAAAAATCGCTATATGCAGGACCATTATGATGAACCATGCTTTTAAGTTGTTTCGATTCAGCACGAGAAGAGAGTGCTGAAGGCAGAGCTGGAAAAGTAACTTCATCAGAAAGATGAAGATTAGGAACATCCAGATTATGCTTAGAATCAGAACTGTTGATTTTGTTTTATTGTTGTCTGAATGGCCATTACTTTGACTACAACTAGAGCTCTCTGTATATAAAGCGATTCCAGCAACAACAACTAAATTAAAAATAATAAAAAACCCAATCCACAGTCCCCTAAGCACTTTCTCTAGTAAAGTTAAAACTTGAACCCTGAATCTAAAAGTAGCAGAATTCAAAACAGTAAAAATCAAAACAACCAAAAAAGATAAACAAAAATTAATCATCCAAATTCTTCATACCCCTTACCCGAGCCTTTCACAGTCCTGATCAGTTCCCTTTCGTTTCTCAGGGAAATAAACCACAACAGGAATAACCTAAATAAAAACTACAAAAGCAGCAAATATAAAAAAACTGAAAACACTAGAAATAACTAAAGACCTCTTCGAATACCTAAGCAAGCACTTAAAAGACTGAACCTCTTGATTAGCAACTGCTCTGTTCACCCCATTAGAAGACTGGTTCTGCACAACAGTTCTATCAAGATTGTCTTCAGAAGGAAATATCAAGTTATTCATCTGACTTCTAAAACAACCCACCCGGTTGTTCACTTCTTCAGCGTCCCCTGTGTGAAGACTGGCCATTGAGTAAATATTGTTGCAGCAGGACTTGGAGTACTTTTTAATCTCTTGAAATAATTCAGGGTTTACTGGAATTTGTGATGGGTTCTCACTTATCTGACCACGGCACAGAGGACAGGTTTGATGTTCCAGGTAAGATTGTGATAAACAACTGCCACAAAAAGAATGACTACAAACGAGGGTTTTAGGGTAGTTCATTAAACATAAACAGATACTGCAGATGTATTGGTCTATCATCAGTGGATTCACTTTAGGGATGCTTTCTTGTTGTGGATTTGGGAAGTGCTGAGGATTGGTTTGCATTTTAGTTTAATTAATTTGGAACCTTATTTTAATAAATTGATTAAAGATTGAAAATATTTCTTTAATAAAATTTAATCCTTTTGGCCTTATCAATCTTCATAATTTCTTTAACCTCTCCACTGAAAGATAAATGGAAAAAAACTGCGTATTTCCTTCATGCCACTCAAAGACAGCCTTTCTCTGCAAGTGCAAATCTCCAGCAGTCTTCATCTGCGACAGTCACTTTTCCGCACACATAAAGCAAAAAGGTCTAAACCACCAATACGAGTTCATCTCTCTTCCCTCCCAAAGCGAAAATGCAGGAATCCGGTTTAAAAGTCCCTCAAAAAACGAAGAAATAAAAAAAATTCTAGAAAATCTTCCAGATTCCTTAAAAAAATCAATGTTTCCTTCAATGTCAGTCCAAAGTCCGAAATCTTCTTTAATATCAAGTCTTCCAAAGACTTCTGGAAAACTTGAGTTAAATGAGAAAATTTTCCATTCTTCAGAAGAGTTCTACGAAGGCGAGCTGGAGAACGGCAGAGAGCACGGACAAGGAAAGTACTTTGGCCTTTGGAAAGGTGAAAAACT
Organism: Stentor roeselii; assembly: GCA_006503475.1. Taxonomy (NCBI): domain Eukaryota; phylum Ciliophora; class Heterotrichea; order Heterotrichida; family Stentoridae; genus Stentor; species Stentor roeselii. The sequence goes on from RSEH01000096.1 coordinate 126,303, forward strand.
TGAATACAACGGCGAGTGGCGACATGGTCTTCCTCATGGCAAAGGCGAACTTGTTTGGAATAACTTGAGACTCAACGGGTCCTGGTATCAAGGAAGTCTCACTGGCGACGGAGAACTCGAACTTTTAGGAGGTGATAAATTTGTTGGAGAGTTTTTTGAAGGGAAGTTTAATGGAAACGGAATTTATACTTTTGCTGATGGAACAGAAGTAAAAACTTACTTTAAAGACCACTTTTTTTATGATGAAAATGGATTCACCTGTGTCAATCGTGAACTTCTTAAAAGTTTTGAAGGACTCAAGGAAAAAGACCCAGGAATAGTTAGAAGGTTTCAAGTGATCTGTGAAATTTTCACTAATCCTCTAAAAAAATACCAGGATCAGGCCACTACGATCCAAAACTGTTTTTTCTTTAAAAATAACTCATTACAAGTGATAAAAATAGACACTGAATCTCTAGAAAAATCTGAAATTTCCATTGAAACTTCTCAAAGATTCCCTAATTTAGGAGGAATCTGTGAAATCGACTCACTTTTATTCCAAGCAGGAGGGCTCATCGGGGAAAAATACACAGGCCTTACTTTTGTTTTCAATCCTGAGACCTTGGAAATGCGGTGGCTTGAGTCGTGTTACAAGAGATCCGCGCCTTGTGCCTTGCCCTTGCACCAAAAAGTTTATCTTTTCGGAGGTGCTGATGCTTTTTTGAACTTTATTAAAGATAATCAGGTCTTTTCCTTTGAAACACTCGCCTGGAGTAGTCTTCCTCCTCTTCCAACTGCCTCGGATGGCATGGCTGGAGGAGTCGTTGGCAAGTTCTTGGTCATTAGCGGGTATTTATTGGTTAAGGTCCTTGTTTTTGATGTTGATTTGCAGGTTTTTGCTGATTGCTTTGAACTTCCTGATTTTAAAGATAAGGTCTTTTGTGTTGATCATGGATGTGCTTTTTTAATGTGCAATAAAAAATTGTATGAGAGTAAAGTTGGAAATCCTTTTGAGTGGAAAGTTGTTAGGGATGTCGTTTTTCATTCTGGGTGGCCTGTTGGAATGCCTGTTAGGAGGAATGGGTGCTTTTTTTGGTATACTAGTGATAAAGAAGTTTGGAAGTTTGATAGAAGTACAAAGGGGCTTTTTTTGTTGAAGAAGTTTAAGTGAGAAGTGAATGCTAAGGTTGAGATTAAAATTAAAATAACTTTAATAATCCCATTCTAATAAAACTCATTTAATTCCACTCAAATAAACTTTAAAAATATCAAGCTTTCTTCAAAATCAACATATCTATATTCAGCTTTAAAATGAAACCAAATTCATATTCAATGATTTCACCCAATTTAAATCCTACCAACTCTTAAATTATAAATCCTGCCTATATTTTGAAATCAACGCTTGAAACTCATCCCTACTTAAAGGGTTTAGCCTATTTCTCCTAGAATCAATAGGTGGTAAAGACTTGGTGGTATGAGAATGTTTGATATTAGGAAACTTTGTTATATAAGGCTGAGGAAGGATTTGTTTCTTTTTCTTGCTGAGTTTCTCTGATTTGGTTTTGCCGTTTTTTAGTATAAGGTTGTCCTTCACTGCGAAGAACCCGGCCAGGTAGAGATCCTTTTTGCTTTCATAAGGCCTGAGTTTGGAATTTTGTGAGTTGCAACAGTCAAGTACGAATTCCTTTTTTTTCTTATTCATTATAATAAAATTACTACTTTTTCCTCCTGCGCCTCTGCAGGTTAAAAATCTGCATCTTGAGAAACTCAACTTCATTGATCAAATCATTATTTTCATTCAAAACCTTTGCCAGTTTTTCGTTAGCCCTGAAGAACTCGATTTCCATAGTAGTATAATTATTTGAGTACTCAGCAATCTGGTCCTGAATCTCCCTATACTTGAAGTTCACACTTTCTTTCTCAAGGTCGAAATTAGCAAGAGAAACCTTCAAGTCCATATACTTCCTTTCACTATCCTTCAACTCATCTTGAAGTTTCATGGCCAGTCCTTTAAGTTCTTTAATTTCAATTTTATTCATTTCAAGAGCTTGTTTATAGTTTTCTTCCTCAAGACTTGAAACAAACTCTGCAGTGGTTTTAGGAACTTTAGAAGACTCTTCAAGAGAAATCGCCCTGACCTTCAGCGCCATTATTTCACTTTCATAGGACTTTTGCAGGTCTTTTATCTGTTCTTCAAGAAGAAGATTTTCTTGTTTAAGCAGTGAAACCTTGTCCTCAAGTTCACTTTTTTCTTTCAAGAAAATTTTAGAAGAACTTTCCAGTTTTTGCGATAAAACTGCGAGTTCTGATGAACCATCTGGAGAAATTTCCTGGATTTTCGAGAGTTCTACTTGGAGGTCGTTGTTTTTCCTTCTGAGGTCTTGGTTTTCTACATCGGCTGAAGCGACTTGTTGTCGAAGTTTGCTGATTTCTGAAAGGTGGACTTGTATAGCTTTTTGCAACTTTTCATAAGAATTAGTTTCAGTCTCACTTCGATTTCTAGCGAGTTTTCTCTCGTTGTCTCGAAGAGTCTTGGCAAGAACGTCGTTATTTTCGATGGCTTGGTAGTAGTTTTTATTGATTTTCGTGATTTGATCGTGGACTTCTTGCTTTTCAGTTAAAGTTTTACGTTCAAAAGTTTTGTTTTTGGTGATTTCTTCATTGAGTCTCTCGCTTATTTCTTGACTTTCGCTTGTTTTTTCTTGTAGTTCGAATTCGAGTTGTCTTATTTTTTGATTGAGTTTTTCAGTATTCTCGATTTGTTTGTTTTTTAGTTTTTGGTTCTCGATTAACAGGTCAGTGTTTTTTCCGAAGACTTCATCACGGTCGATTTGGACTTTTTCAAGTTCTTTTTTTATTTCACTAAGAACGCTTTCAACTTTTTTCTTGTTTCCTGAGACCTCAGAAGCACCCATGACGAAATTTTCCTGAAATTCCAAGATTTTCACTTTAAGCGAGGAAATTTCTGCTAAGTACTTCAAGTTTAAAGATTGTAGTTGGTCTTTCGCATTTTCAGTCATTTCTCTTTCACTTTCATGGATCTCGGTGACTGATTTCAACTGAAGCATTTCTTGTTTCAGGTCGAAAACTTCTTTTTTCAAGGTTTTTATCAAATCAAGCAGTTTAACTTTTTCAGATTCAGGGAATTTTGACTTTAAGACTTCATTTTCTTCTAAAGTCTCTTGAAGGTCATTACTAGTCTTTTTGTATTTTTCTCGATATTTGTTGACTTTTCGATCAAGTCTCTTATTTTTATGTTTAAGTTCTTCAATGTCACCATCAAGTTTCAAAGAATGTTCACAAAATTTTTCCCTTTCTTTTAAAGAATTTTCAACTGCAAGTGTGAGCTGAAGTTTAACATCATCTTTTTCACTTCGAATCTGTTGATTTTCTTTTTCCAGAAGAGAAACTTTTGCAGTTAAGTTAACAATTCTTTGTTTTTCTTCAGGAGAAGTTTCAGCTAAAGGTCGAAAAACCGGAGGTTTTTTGATGATTTTTTCAGAAGACTGGTCATGTTCAGACCCTTCTTCTGAGAACTGCTCAGATCCTGAAGCGTCGCTTAAAGTTTCAGTCAATTGCTCTCCAAGAGGCACTGCTTTGACCGATAAAACAATTCTAGCTTTTTTATCAGCACAGCCAGTGAGAAAAAAGACTTTATTATTGACTGGCTGTGTTAAAAACTCGATAAGATTCAATTTTAACTCAGCGATTTTTTGACTTTTTTTTGATTCTGTTTGTGCCTCGACTCTAAGTTGAGCGTTTTTTGCAAGAAAATTTCCTGATTTTTCTTGGTATAAAGTATTTTGCATTGAAAGGGTCTCGTTTATGTCAGTTGTTCCGATGGAAGGGGAAACTGGGTACTTGTTCTTCGTTTCTGCTTTTTTTTTATCTGAGTAAATGATTACGTCTTTTCCAGATGATGAAAACTCGCACTGGAATGTTGACTGAGATTGAAATTGAGTGAATGAAAATATCGAAGTTGTAGCTTAGCTTTTTTGTGCCGATTCTTTTTAGGAATTTTGACATTTATAATGAGAATTCCTGCACTTCCTACTCTTAAACTTTACTTTACACCTTTGCATTTTATTTTACAGTCACCTGATATTGGACCTGAGGCTCAGCTTATCATGGAAAGAACTACTGGGAGATGTTATTGTGGTGAAAATTTTAACCCGCTGGAAAACGGGGGGAAAGATACGGAATTGTATTATTTAGATGTTTTTTCTATTGTTGGAATCATTGTTATTGAAAGTGTTTTGTATCTTTGTGTTGTTACTGATGCGGATGTTATTGGGACTTTAGCCAAAGCAAACATCTACGAAATCCGAGGAATCAAGCTACTAACTTTTATCCACAACTCCTGGGAGCCAGACAGTTCAATTCTAGACAAAGAAGAGCTAGAGCGTCTATTCACAACAGGTTTCTACTTCTCCTACTACTACGACCTGACACGTAGCCTTCAACGTTCAAAGATGGACGAGAACCTTCACACAAGAGCAGACAAGAGTTTTTATTGGAACCTTGAGTTATACTCTGACCTTCTGATGCAAAACATCGACACCCAGTGGTTAGTTCCAATAATCCAAGGTTTCGTTTCAATAGAAACAACAGAGATAGACGGCCACGAAGGCACCTTAGGACTGATTTCAAGAAGAAGCTGTGAACGGACGGGTACTCGTTACAACTGTCGAGGAGTTGACGAAGAAGGCAACGTGGCGAATTTCGTGGAGACTGAGCAGTTATTTGTATATGGAGGAAAAATGTACTCTTATGTTCAGATCAGAGGCTCGGTGCCTGTTTACTGGGAACAAACTGGAATCACTGCCCAACTTTCTCTTACCCAGCCTCAAGAACTGAGCAGTGTCGCTTTTAAACATCATATCAACAACATGCTTCACAAGTTTCACCACATGACTATCATCAACCTCCTGCAGGACAGCAAGGCTCATGAAAAATTGTTGACTAGTGAAATGGAAGCCATATTTAAAGAAACTCGACATAACTACAACTCGAAACTAGTTTATCAGTATTTTGATTTTCATCATAATTGTCGAGGTGCGAAGTACAGCTCGTTGCTTGACTTGATTAAAGGTCTTCAGGAGTTTTTCTCGTTTTACAAGTTTTACTGTCAGAGCTCCAGTCGTGTTGAGTGCACACAAAGAGGAGTCATGAGGACTAATTGTTTAGATTGTTTAGACAGGACCAACGTCGTTCAATGCTACGTCTCTTGGGCTGTCCTTAGCAGTATCTTGGGCCTCAAGGCCAATATGGAACTGGAAACTGAACGCATTGTCAAAGTCTTCAAAAACATCTGGGCTGACAACGGCGATATGCTCAGTCTTCAGTACACAGGCACAAGTTCTACGATTTCTGCAATTACGAGAGGTGAAAAACAAGGCCTAAGAACTCTTATTAGTCAAAGCTTGAAATCGATAGGACGCTTTTATAATGCAAATTTAAATGATAAGGCAAAGCAAAAAAGTATTGATGCGGTTTTGAGAAGGAGGAAAGATTCTACTCAACTTTCTAGAATTGAAGCTGATGGATGGGCTAGGGACTCGGATTGTTATCGGTTTTATACTCATCGTGTTAGATGTGTCACTTGGAATCTTGCAGGGGAAAAACTGCCTGATGAACTTGTGAAAGTCATTGGAAATAAAGAACAGGTTGACTTGTTTTTTGTTACTGTTCAGGAAATGGTCAAGTTGAATGCTGGAAATATTTTAAGGGAAAATAATAATGCGAAAAGGTTTCAATATATCAAAAATAGATTGGCTTTGTATTTGGAGGACTCGTTTTTTTGTGTCTCTGAACATTCGTTGGTTGGAATTGCACTTATTGTCTTTGCAAGAAATGCACTTAATGGCATTATTGGACAAGTTTGCTCGGAACAGATTAGGCTTGGACTTGGGGGGAAAACTGGTAACAAAGGCGCTGTAGTTACCAGATTCAACTTGCAAAGTACTTCCATTTGCATAGTATCAGCTCATTTAGCCAGTGGGTGTAGTCAATGCGATTTAAGAATATCCCAAATCAGAGACATCCAGTCAGATGTATTCGTAAAAGACCAAACCGACCGAAGACAAATGCAAATTTTCGAGCACGATTACAAGTTCCTAATGGGTGACTTGAATTTCCGAATAGAAGGAAGTTCAAATTCAATCCAAGGCCTGATCTCCGAGCGAAACTACGAAAAGCTTTTAAAATCAGACCAGCTTTCAAAAGCCTTATCAGAAGGTTCCCTTCCAGGTTACCAAGAAGGCTGCATCGACTTCGCTCCTACCTACAAACTAAGCAAGTCCTCCGGTCAATACACTTCAAGTCGAAGCCCAGCCTGGTGCGACCGAGTCTTATTCAGCGGAAATCAAGAAGTGGTCAGTTATCACACAGTTGACGTGAAAGGCTCAGACCACAGACCAGTAGTCGCTAATTTTCTGTTGAAATCAAAAGAAGTGGATTCAAATCGTCGACAACAACTGAGAGACGAGTTGTTTAAAGAACTGGGCGAAAATGATTGAGTGTATTTTAGATATTCTATTTTAAGTCTTTATTCTCGAGGGTCCACGAAATGACGCTTGTTCCAGTTGAAGATAAGAGAGTTCTTTAGAGATTTCTGAAGATAGGCCTTCCGGAAGGAGTAGTCGGGGAAGATCTGGTCGTAGATGTCGTTTTCGTGGAATTCGAATGATGTGTATTCGTTTTCGAGTGAGGAGGACATGAATTGGAAGAGATTTTTTAGAGAGGGTCGTTTTCGGTCGATTGAGTTGTTGTAGCAGACTCCGAAGATCTTTAGACGAGGCTTTTCTTTTCTACGAGCTTGTTTGAAGTACTTGTATATGACACTCACCCATTGGAATAAAAAGATTGAGAGGAGAAAAAAAACTGAAAAAAAAGTGATTTGATAAGCTTTTTCAGTAAAGTAGTAATAAATCGCTTTGCTTATGTAGAAATACCCTGCTATTACCAGCAAAAGTAAAGAAACTACTCGGGCATAGAGTTTGTTGTCAACTAAAAAACGCTTGTCGATTAATACTTGACTCACTTCCAACTCACTATAATAAGAAGAGTTCCACAAAGAAGCTGAAATCCACTCATTTTCATTTGAAATCAGAAAAGTCCCTAAATAAGCTCCAGATGTGAAAATTTTTTCAAAATCATCAGGAAAATAATCTTTTCCACAAAAAAACTCCTGAGTTCTTCTCAGTCCTTCTTCCTTCGACAATAGTTTCACATCCTTATTCCCTACTTTTTCCTGTTTTTGGAAAGTGACCATCTTCACAGAACTAACTTCACGAAACAAAAACTTTTTAACAAACAATTCACCAGCTGCTATATTTCCATGATTTATCTTCGCGACAAGACTCGTAACTCCCATTTTAATCGCTTTTTTCTCAGCGAATTTCAAAAGAGCCGTCGCGACTCCAGACCTACGAACTTCAGGATGAACTTTAACAGCAGTGATTTGCATGGTTTTCAAAGAAACTCCTCCAACTTCAAATGTTTTAGCAGCCAAGATTAAAGTTGCCAGGACTTCCTGTGTGACTTTATCGACTCCTAGAAATATTTCAAAGTTTTTATAACATTCGCCTTTTGACGAGAACCTGAAGTTGAACTTGGTTGAGGATTTGATGTAACAAAGAGGAAAGTCTTCTCCGATTTCAGTTGCCGAGCTGTATTCAAATTCTTTTAAAATCGCATCGAAGTCTTCTTCATATCTGACAATATTAATCATTATAAGTCTAATTCATTACTTTAAAACAAAGTTCAACATATTTTCCAGTCAATAAATCTCCTAACATGACAGGAATAATCTACACGCTTATCTCAAGTGAAACCTCTGCGACCCCTTTAGGCGAGGTGGCTTTGGCCTCAGGAAACTTCCACATGATGGCTTTGAAGATCCTGGAAAAGATAAAACACGACACGAACTCGTCGAAATCCTTTTCCTATGAAAAAGACTACATTTTTCATTTCCACAACAAGTCAGGCCTCGTGATCCTTTGCATGACCAGTTCAAGTTTTTCGAATCGACAAGCTTATCAGTTCATGTTTGACTTGAGGGACAAACTCTTTGAAAACTACGGAGAACAACTCACCCAGGCCATTGGCTTCGCGATCAAAAAGCATATGATTGAGGAGATCAAGCAGATGATGATTGATTACAGCTCCAATGAGGATAAAATCGCTGTTGTTAATAGAAATATCAATGAGGTCAAGGATATCATGGTTCAGAATATTGAGAAAATCATTGCAAGAGGGGAAAAAATTGAAATATTAGTCAGTAAAAGTGAAGAACTTGAAGTAAATGCCAGGGTTTTCAAGAAAAAAGCTAATAGTGTGAAACTTCACTTTTGTTGCAAAAATATCAAGATTACGTTAATTGTGATTTTCATCCTCATCACTATCATCGGACTCGTCGTTGTCCTTTCATGTGGAGGGTTCGACTTTGAGAAATGCAGATAAGTTAATAGATTTGTTAAAAATTCAGGCAATTTTAAATTTCTTCATCTCTGTGAATAAATCTTCTTGAAAGGATTCATAACTGCCATAATAAACTATGAGCTTCTCTCAGACCCCTCATAAACCAGACCTTCAGAACCTCTTCAGCAGTGCCTTCCGAAGAGAAGACATTCGGAACAAACTAAACTCAACAAGTCACAGCCGGTCATCAAGTTACACATTTTCCCGAAAGCACGAGGACCGAGAAGTCCTTCTGAAAGAATCCAAAGAAATCCCAGAAGAACTTCAAAAAACAAGCGAATCTTTTGAAGTCTATAGACCGAGTTTAACCTTTTCAGAGCAGTTCTCGAAATTCCATGCAAAAGACGACTTCGAGTACAACAACGACATGAAGTACCAAGACATGGCGAAGCGGTACGAAAGAATGCAAGATTTCTACAAAACTCAAGTATCTCGATTAACAGAAGAAGTAAATCACTACAAAACCTTGTATCATAAACTTCTCATCCAGTACTCCTCAGAGCGGAAGACTTTGAAGTTCAAAAATAATAACTAATCTTAATATGCAAGGCTTCAAACCCGTCACTTCTCGTTTCTACATCTTCTGCAAATTCTTCATTTTACCCGCCGGGGTCTTCCAGGTGATAAGTCGATGTGAGGAGTTCGAAGAAGAGGCCTTTGTAGCATTAGGAGAACTAGTCCTTGCACAGATAAAAAAAGAACTTGCCCAGCCACATGTAGTCCAAGCTGGGTACAGAAGTCTTCAGTCCACATTGTTCAAAAGTCTTTACCACTCGCCGAGCATGACGACTTCAGTGTCCAATTACATCTCGCGACTTCTCAATCATCAAGACGTGAAGAACTTCGGAAAGGCGACGGCCAAAAACCTGCTCAACAAGCCATGGCTGAAGAAATTAGTACTCGACACAATAGACGGGTATAAAAAGAAGTACCGGATAAAAGAAATTAGTCCTAACAGCTTAAGTTCCAAGTAGTTTCTTCAATAATTTAAATGGCAGAACTTGAAAAAAGCTTGGTCGCTTGGGTAAGGTCCACGTAGGTTAACGAAAACAATCTTTCATTCAAATGCAAGGCCTTGAGTGAGTTGAACGACGGGATCTTGTTACTTGAGTTGATGAACCAGATGTAATCGCTACTCAGTCAGCCGGACATCTTTAATATCGCAGGACTTCCTCGGGAAACCCGCGACAACTTCGCAGCTCGCTTCAGTAACTTGAAGAGACTAGAGAAAGGCCTGGAAAAGTACTTCAACGAGGTGCTGGGCATGTCCTCGACTCTCATCGTCGAGCATATTGAGATCTCGGCAATCGCCCGCAGTGCTGATAAAACCAACTTAGCCCATCTTATGGAACTCGTCATGGCAGCCATTGTTAAGAGTCCTGCAAAAGAAGCTTATATTTCTAGGATTCTCGCTTTGGATGAAAACCATCAGGCGGAACTCATGGTATTTATTCAGAAGATCTTGAAAAAGATTGAAAAGAAAAGCACTGGATATGATGAAGAAGAATCTCGAATTGATTTAAGTCTTCTGCAGAAGGAAAATCGTTCTTTGAAACATCAGATTGAAGAGTTGCAGTATTCTTTAGATGATATTGCTAAAACTCATGCCGATGTCATTGCTGATAGAAATGCGTTGCAGAAACAATTGAAGGATTTGGAAACTGAAATGGATAAAAGGCCGAAGAAGACTGGAGAGATTAGTACTACGATTTTAGAGAATCAACTTAGTCAGAAGGATCAGACTATTCAGGACTTGAGGTCGGAAATTGGAGAGATTAAGAAAAAACATAGTGCGGAGATTAGTAGTTTGAGGGATGAGATTGATGTTGCTAGTGACAAGATTTTAAACCTAAGCAAAGTCGAGAGTACCCTAGAAATGTACAAAAAGCGTGTAGAAGACATAAACGTCCTCAAAAACAAAATAAAAGACCTAGAAAAGTCAAACAAGGACCTAAAAGACGAGCTAAAGATGTACAAAGGCGACATCGAAGAGGTAGAAAACCTAAAACAAACCCTAAACTACTTCAAAGAGCAGCACACGAAAGAAAAAGAAAAAGTTGCTGAGCTCAGTTACAAACTCGAAGAAAAGGAAAGAGACCTAAAAGACCTCCAAAAGCACAAAGACGAAGTAAGCCAGAAAAAAACTTTCCTCGAAAACAAAATCCGAGAACTTCAATACGAAAACGAAGGACTTAAATACCGGCAAGACAGCGGAAGAGGCGACGAAGAATTCTCTCTTCAAAGAAACATGATCCAAGAATATGAAGAACAAATCGCACGTCTCGAGCAAGACAATCGAAAACTTCGAAGCCAGGCAGGAAGCGAGTCGATCATCAACGAGATCAACAGTCAGTTAGACAGAGTTATTATCGAAAAGAGAGGATATGAAGAAAAGTTCAACTCAGAAAAACGTGAAAATCTGGAAATTAAAAGAGAATTAGAAACCTTGAAAAAAGAATATAATAACTTCAAAGAAGACTCTAACAATAAAATCGCTGAACTCACTTCAGATATCAATATGAATTCAGAACATTCACATAAACTTAAAAATAGAATTGAAGAACTGGAAAAGAAAAAAGCTGAACTTGAAGCAGTTGCTACTGATCATGAAAGACTCAAAAAGGAGAAGGAAGGGTATTTAGCTGAAATGAAAGGACTTTTCAAGGAAAAAGACGAAGTTCATCAGAAGGTCCTTGAGTCCAATGAAAAAATTTCTACTCTTTCAAATCAACTTTATGAAAAAGACTTCATGTTGAAGGCTCTTGAACTGGAAAAGGAAAAACTTGAAAACAGACTTAAAGAAATGGTTGAAAGTGAAAAACTTTCAGCCAAATTGAAAGCTGTTGAAAATAAAGCTGACATTGGCGAGTCCAACGTTGACAAGATCAGATTTATTGAGTTAGAAAGAGATGTGATGAAGGCCAACTGCGACATCACTAATTTAAAACTTGAGTTAAGGGAAAAAGACGACCAACTTCTGGTGATTAAGAAGGAGAAAGAAGACAAGGAAAAAGAACATCATTTGATGGTTGTAAAGACTGAAGAGGAGCTCAAGTGCAAGTATGATGAAATAGTTGATGAGAAGAATAAAGAACTACAGCAAAAAATTTCACATATCACGGTTTTAGAGAAGAATCGCGAGGATATCACGAATAGTTGGAATAAGGAAATGAAATTGATGAGCATCATCGTTCATGAAGTCGGAATGGAAATCATGAGAGCCAATAGGACCTTAAAGGAAGATAAGACCTGGTTAAGCACCAAGAGAACAAGTAAAAATTAGGTATAGGATATGAAAGTAGTTAATATTCGTTATATGCAAGATCTTCTCTTAGACCTGCTTATAAAATGCAAAAAAACAAAATAACTAAACTCATGCTCAGTCCGAAAACTCCTTCAAAGTCTTTCAAACCTTCGAAACATTCACTTTCTTCACCCAAGGCTCAGACTGACAGAGCAGAAAACTTAAGAGAAACTATCGAGTTACTCACAGAAGAAAAAAACTTGCTTTATGAATACAAAATCGCCACTGTTCCTAAAATAAAAAAACTCATTGAAAACCTTGATAAAAGTGAACTTGAACTGCAGAAAAAAGAAGGAGAAATCAAGAAACTTAAGAGTTTTTATGAAAGTGAAATTTCTTGCATGCAGGACTATATCAATATCTTGAAAAGCTCTGGAAATACTAAAATCGAAGAACAACTTAAAAGTGAAAAGGCTCGATCTATGACTTTTTATAGAGCTTTGACAAAGAAACAACAGGAATGCGATGCTAGCAAAGAAAGTCTTTTGAAAGTTAAGGAACTTGAATCTCAGGTCAATTCACTTGAAGAACAACTGAAAAAAATTAGAAAGGGGGAAGCTGAAAGATTGAAAGAAAATGAAAAAATTTCTCAGAATTTCAATCATCTGGCGAAAGATTCTCTTAGTTTAAACAGATCATCAAACGACCTGAGTGAAATGATCCGAAACTTGAAAGAAGAAATAAAAGAAAGAATGAATGAAAACATCACCCAAGTCATCAACAATTTCAGCCTTTTCACATCAAAGATAAAAAAAATGAACGAAAAACTAGATATTCTCGAAGATAATCAAAAAGAACTATCTAGCAATCTATCATCAAGTAAAGTCTTAAAAGATGAAATAATGAACTTAAAAAAAGAAAAGCTCGACCTTCAAAAGACTTTAGAAAAAAACTACAAGGAAAACATCAACGATATCAAAAGTTACGAAGAAGAAATCGAAAGACTCAAAAGAAAAATAAAGGTTTTTAGTCAAGACTCAGTGGAAAACAAACTCATGAACGAAGAAAAACTACGGAAAAAGTCACTCGAAATTCAAGAAGTTAGAGAAAAATGTAGAATAGCTGAAGAGGAAAAGAAAAACATTGAAAAAAATCTGGAAAATCTCGAACAAAACGATTTAATCATCGAGCAACTCAACCAAGAAAACCAAAAACTAACCGAAACTCAAAAAAACCTGGAAAAACAATTAAGAGACTTGAAAACTTCATTTTCGTCACTTATCCAAGAAAAAACTTCGATATTGAAAGAAAATTCTTTGCACCAAGTAATGATAAAAGATCTAAAAGACTCCTACATCAAAGTCCAGTCAGAACTTTCAAAAGCCCAACTAGAAATCACTAAACTTCAAGAAGACCTCGGAAAAGCTCAGTCAGATCTAACAAAATCTCAGTCAAATCTTTGCAAATCTCAATCAGACCTATCAAAAACCCAATCAGAACTAATAAAAGTCCAAATCGAAAACGCGAATTTTCAAGAGCTTTCATTAAAAACCCGATCATCAGAGTCTTCCTCTGAAAAGCCGAAATCCTTTGCATTGGACAAGCAAACCAACATTTTTTGCAGTTCTTCCTTAATAACATCAAAAGCTTCCTCATCAAATTCAAGTGAAAAGCTGTTAAAAAAATCAGAAAAGCTAAAAAAAATCAAACAAGAGCTTCAATCTTTAAAAGACAGTCAAAAACAAGACTCCCAACTTTCAGACTCACTGATCGTAACCTCCACTCAGGAAGAAAACAACATAATCCGTCAAGAAATCGACAGTCTTCGAGAAGAAAAAAGGTTTTTCCAGTTAGAAAACGAAGCTTTAACCTCAGAAAAAAAATCCTTAGCCGCGCTGCTGAAAACCCTTCAAAACCAAGTCGAAAAAATGACTGAGGACCGAGCGTCTTTAGAAGAAGACCGTTCAAGAGTCTTCAAAGAACTGACCATCGCAAATGACGTGATTTTCCATAACAAAAAAATCCTTGACTCAAGTCTCGTGGTGACTGAATCCGAACACCCTGAAACTTTAAAACTTCAGAGAAAAGTCGAAGAACTCAATGAAGAACTGGTCATTGAAAAGAAGCAACATGAAGAAACTGTCATCAATTTGATAGAAGCTGATAGAAGAATAGAAAGTCTCATCATTCAACTTAAACACTCGAAAGATCTTATTGGTCAGAGAGAAGCTGAACTTGAAGAGTTCCAAGAAAGTGTCTTGGCTGTCACGACCACCATGCAAGAACTTCGCATCAAGTACCAGGTCAGCCTTGAAAGATATCAGGAACTCTTGAATGAATCTGCTGAAAAAGAAAAAAAATATTTGAATAACTTGGAACTTGTTCAGAAGTACGACAAAGAAATCGCTGGTCTTGAAGAACAACTTGAAAAAAGAAGGGTCTTGGTTGAAGAGTTACAGGAAGTCATTGAGGACTATAAAGAAGAAACTACGAAAAGTCAGGAAAAAATAAAAAAACTTGAAAAAGATTTGGAAAGAATTGGAAAAAATGTTAATGAAAATTTGGAATTGAGGAAAAAAATTATGGATTTGAATACTCCTGCGAAAGAGTACAGCTTGGATAAGACCATCTCTGAAGAGTCAAGCAAAGAATTTGAAGATCTTGACAAAATAAACTCGAAACACCTCGCATTTGAATCACTTTTTTTCCAGCTTTTCAATGAAGAACTCACCACCTTTCTCAGTGAAAAGCAAAAAGTTCTCTTAGAAAAACTGAAAAAAGATTTAAAATCAATAAAAAGCCAAAACTTCCAAGAAATCCAAGGAAAAGTCAAGAAACTACAGAGAAAAATCAAAGACCTTCGAAAAAAATACCAAATTCTCATTTTAAACCTGGAATCGACCCAAGAAGAGAACTTAATCCTCATCGAAAAGTTAAAAAACCTGAGCAAAATCCAAGAAAATGAAGATTTTCAAAAATTTCCCGAAATTGCTGAATTAGACTCCTTAAGTCTCGACTGCAAACAGTTGAGCAGCATCGAATCCGAAGAAAGTCTTGAAAAAATCCAAGAGCTCAGAGCAGAAAACGAGAAAATCAACGAAGAACTCGAGAAATTCAAAGAAAGCACTTTAGGTTACAGTGTAAGTGAAGGAGAAACAATGAGAAAACCCGATGACGAGCTTTCAGCGAACTGGACTGACGGAGAAATCGAGAAGATGAACCCGAAACTAATGCCGAAAGCTCCGGAAAAGGTGAAAAGTGGAAAAGACGACATGTTGATCATCGACCCGAGTTATTCAAGCAGCAGGTCAGGAGTTTTTTCTCCAAACAACAGGTCAGGAATATCGTCTCCCGACATCGACATCAGTGACGACGTGATTTTTGAGTCAACTTAGCGAATTATAAATAAAATTAAAACGGCTAAACAAATCTTCTCTTTATCCCCGGATTCTGTCAATAAAAGAAATGGGACCTTGCTCTTCCACATCAAAGCACCATAATAATCCTAGTGAGTTGAAAGAAGTGATTCCAGATTTGACTTATATCTCCCGTTCTCGCAAACTGCTGATTATTTGCCATAACGGGCAGTCGGAATGTGTGGAACTTGAAGGACAGTTGGAGATTTACCCTGACTCTTTGATTGCTTATATCAAGTCGACTTATATCATCGTTTTGGGAGGGACTAAAGCTTCTGGTGAACTGAGCTGCAAGGCTTATGCGATTAATTCAGTGCATATCACCATTCACAATTTACCTGATTTTCCACAGGGCATCAACCAAGGAAATATTTTTTTCGATGACAGTCAAATTCTCGCCATTGACAGTTCTTGCTTTAAAGTCTTTTCTTATCAACTGGAGGCACCGGCTTGGAACACCCTTGAACTGACTTTCGAGCATTCAAAGTACAAAAGATTTAAAGATTTCGGAAGTTTTCTGCAGGGAAATCAGGTGTTTTTAATTAACCCTTCTTACAGGAATGAAATCAAGGAATCGATTTATTTTTTTTCGCTTGAAGAGAGAAAAGTAACCAAAAGTGACCAGGTCTGTAGTTTTAAGTTGATACGGCCTTTGTGTCTTGTAACTCAAGACTCGGTAGTTGTTGGAGGAGGTCTAAATGAAGAGAAAAAGCCGAATATTCGCTTGTTTTGTAAGAAAAAAAATGAAGACTGGCAAGAAATGAAAGGACCTCGAGTTTCTTACTATGAAAGTCACCCTTTTCTTTTAGTTGAAAACAACCCAATTTTTTTCAGTGATACTCAAGTCATTGTGAAGTTCGCGAAAAAGTTCTCAGTTTTTAACTTGCGTTTGCCGGAAAACCTGAAAATTAGCAACTTTCTTTCAAATAAAGAAACTAACGGCTCGGAAATCAACCTGGCTCAGTCATCACTCAGTGAACGAAGCTTTCCTGATGAATTCAAAGAGTCTGTTGAGACTCGGCCTCAAGAAGTCAAACCTATTCAAATCCCTCAGGATGTCACATCTGAAGAAAATAAGTCTTTGGTTAATGAAAGAAGCTTCAAACAAGGCAGTCGAAGCCCGATACGAGGAATTGAAATTGAAGTGAAAAGACTTAATAAACCAGCGCCTTTTTTGCCCAGTAACGTGCGGAAAGATACTCATTTGGAAAGTGAGAGCAGTTTCACGGAATGGGATGATGAGTAACTAGATTGGTAGGATAATTCAATATGAATTACTAATTAAGGCTGCCTGCTCAACAATACTCTGAATAATTCCAGAAGCTGAAACTTTTCTGTCTATATCTAAATAAATATAGTCAGGTTTCACATAGTACAAGGTATGAGAAACTAGCTTCTGAGGAGTTGAGGTCTCTGAAGAGACTTCAGAGCATGCAGTGTTGTCCATGCAAACCATATTTTTTGTTGGTGAATGAAACTGACTTTCTTCTGGATCACATTTTTTCATCTGTTCACGGATAAAATTAGCAACCGGGTCACTCGTTAAACTTTTTCCAGAGTCAATTTCTCTTTTAACCATTTTGATTTTCCTTTTCAAAGTCGAGTTCCAATGATTTTTGATGGAATTGTCAGTCCTTCCAGGTAGCATTTTCGCTATTTCAGCCCATCGGTTTCCAAGTTTAAGATGAGCTTTGATGATTTCAATATCTTCATCTTGAGTCCAAGAGTGATGTTTGATCTCAGGATTCAAGTGGTTATGCCATCTTTCCCTGCACTGTTTGCCGATGCGTCCAGGCAAGTAGCTTGCAATCATGCTCCAGTGCTTAGGTCCGAGTTTCTTGACGAGACTTATTACGATCTCGTCTTCCTCTTCACTCCAGGCGCCTTTGGTTATTTCTGTGTACTGCTTTCTCGATGATGCCTTGTCGTTTACTACCTTTTTGTTTGTTGTGCGTCGTGCACTGTCTGAAGCACCAGGATCTAGGTTTCTCTGACGCTTCGAAGCGCTTTTGAACTGAGGAGACGATTCGGTGCCTGTTTGGAGGTCTTCTGATAGATCCATATTCATCGTTTAACGTTTATTTCTCTTGTGCTTGGATATGGATGTTGGAAATTTTCGATAGTGTTCAAGGGGAAGAGAAGGGTGAATCGATTGATTTGAGGGATGGGAATAGCATGGAATGGGAAGAGAAGAGAAGATGAGAGGGATGGTGAAGGTCAAGAGATATTAAGGAGGTAGTTGAAATAGAGGAGATTTTAGTGGAGTGATTGAATGAAGGATGATCTTTTGGGTGGATCATTGAGTGATTTGAGGAGGGTTTTTTATAGAGAATAATATAGTATGGATTATAAAGACTTGAATATGCTTGTGGGAATTGAGACCTGATTCATTGAATAGGTTTTGTTGGAACTGGGAAGTTTTTATGAAGTTTGTTTTTGCCTGAATCTGAAAATTCGCAAGTTTTGATGAGTACTGGGCTTAGAAAGCTATGGAATTATTCTATAATTTAGTTAATATTAGATTGGTTACATTTTTTATAGTATTGACTTTTATTATTTAGAATTCAAAATATGTCTTTTTCTCATTGCGAAAATTTTACAAAAAGTTTTATCTCTTCATCATCAAAGTATCTTAAAAGAACAAAGCCCAATCAACATTTAATTAATTAATCTATGAGTATAAAACTTTAGAGTCATAGTTCTTGCTTATAATCTGGTCAGTATAGGGTTCCAAAGGTGGTAAATTCACATGATTGTGGCCAACTCTATAAGCCGCATCATATTCAAGTTTAATTTTATCAACACCCTTCACAAAAAAATCTTCATCCTCAGCGAAGCCAAAGACTTCCTCAGTAAACTTTTCGAACTTTTTAAGTTTTTCTTGAAAATACTGAGTATTTTTCAATTTATTCTTATTCTCCGGTCTAGGAGAGTGCATCAAAATCTTATTAAAATCTTTTTTCAGCTTCAAGCTATTCTTAAGCTCCAAAGATCCTTTTTTAAAAAACTTCTGTTCTTCCATTTCATTCCTCAACGAGTTTTTCCAATATCCTGCTTCAGAGATTTCATTGATTTTATTAAACTTTTCAATGACATCCATTTCCATTCTTTTCGCGATAAAAGCTTTTCCCGAGTTAAGTCTCAGATCTTCAGGGTTCTTTTCCAGGAAATCAGCGAAATTCTGTTCAAGTCTTTCCCAGTACTGAGTTCTTTTCGAGTAATTTTCAAGAGACTTTGTTTGTTTTAAAAGTTTTTCATAAGGTGCAGTGTTTTTTTCAGTGATTTTCTGATCTAGACTAGTTCTGAAGATCTTTTCTCGTTCCGTGAGTCTTTCCTCAAGACTCGGAGACGATGTTGTTTTGAATGGCTTTGAAAAGTTTAAATGGAGCTTTTTGGAAGGTTTTTTGATAACTTGCATAAACTTGTGATAATTCATTCGCTTGAAAGGGCCGATTACATCAGTGGGCGAAAGCGAGCGAGTCTTCATTAGGACTTCATATTTTTCATGCTCTGGGGCGTGTTTTAAGAACATTTCTGGAGATTCTTGGAATTCTAATCGATAATCTTCTCTGAAGTCTTGAAGATTCAGTGATTGAGGACCAGTTGTTGTGAGTTTTCGAGCCACTTTTAAAGACTTTTGCTTTGGAGAGTCGGGTACTTCAGGTGAATTGACTTTGACCAGTCTTTTAATTTTGATGGTTTTGAAGTTTTTGCTGCTGGAAGACATTTATTGATAGTTTCCAGGCTTTCATCCGTTAATTATTTAAAAATGCACTCGGATTCCTTCGGGACTATGGATGGAACTTACTTTGTTTCTAGAGGTGAGCTGATACACTGGGTGAACTCTTCTTTTGGTCAGAATATTTCGAAGATTGAAGAACTTTCAACCGGCGCGGTTTTTTGCCAGATTTTCCATGAGTGCATGCCAGGAACTCTAAAATTTTCCAAAGTGAACTGGTCAGCGAAGCACGACTACGAGTATATCAACAACTTCAAACTTCTACAAGAAGCATTAACCAAAGCGAACGTTAATAAAAACGTTGAAATCGGAAAACTAGTGAGAGGTAAATGTCAAGACAACCTAGAACTTCTGCAGTGGATTCGAAGATTTTTCGACTGTAACTCAAAATCAATCGAAAAGCGTAAAGCGACGCCGAACCCCAGGTCCAAGATATTGACAGAGCGAAACGGAGGCGACAGGTCAAGAAACACGGAAAAATCAGTTGACTCTGTCAGAACAAAGAAAGAGACTTTCGGGGACTCTTGTCTTCAAGACTTGAGAAAATCAAGGCTCAAGACTACGAAAGTCGAGGTGAGTGAAACTTCCAAGATCTTGATGGACAACCTGCAAAAAGAACGAGATTTTTACTTCGAGAAGTTAAGAGAAATCGAACTTCAAGTCTCAGAATTCGCTGAGGAGGACCATCCTCTAGTAAAAAAGCTTCAGTCAATTTTGTATTTAGAAGAATAACACTTACTAACATCAATTCCCAGGTAAACTTCTCAACTTCCACCTTCCCAAGCCAAGTAGTTTCAACACGTCACTTTCTTTAATAGACCCAGGATTTTCACAGACTTTTCTCTGGTTATGAATGATTTCTTTATTAGACCTTTTGAGTTCTTCTTTGGGGACATTGGAGTTGACAAGAAGGTTATCAGGGAACCTGCTTTGCAATGAGTTGACTTTTTCAAATATGCGACTGTAGAACTCTTTCAAAGCAGACTCCATGATTTCCTGTATTGCGCCTCGTCTTTCAAGTTCGTATTCAGCGCAGATCTTGTCGATGGTGGTTGTCACGTTTTTATCAAGAAGAGTTGATTTGTTGCCTTCCGTGCTGAGGTCTCTCCTCATCCCCGACCTGACTTCGAAGAGTCTGGGAATCTCATCTCCCAAGTTGACGATGTTGTCCAAGTTGAACTCTTCAGGGATCTCTTCAACTGGCTCTTTTTTCGCTTTTTTGCGGGGCTGCTCCTGGGGGTACTGCTCGCGATTTGCCATTATTTAACACCTTGCAGATTAAATTAATATTACGGCTCCAACAGGAGTTTCAGCAGGGAATGCACCAGGTCTCTCAGTTTCGTGTTTTTTGATTTTACACTTACTGAGACTGTCGAGTTTTGTAATAAGCAAATCGCCAGGACTACACCTTCCGAGCTTTTACTTCCGATTATCACTCCGTTTCCTTCGATGTAGGCGTATTCGAAGTTTCGACTTAATAAAATCCTTCGAGCGAGTTTTTTGATGCTGTTGAAAGAAGTGATTGAGGAAAAGTCTCTTGTTTCATCGATTGCTTCCCATTCTTCCACGAAGTCGATTTTTTCTTTTGTGCAGAACAGGGTGTAAGAAACAGGTAAAGATAAAAGAGCTTCTTGCTTCTGAGATTGGAGTGAATAGCAAAGCTTTAGCAGAGGAAAACCTTTGAACACTGAGTTGACTTCGAACTTTAGAACTTTTAGGATTTCTGAATTGGATTCAAGGAATTCTTGGATTTCTGAATTGATTCGGATTGTTAGTCCGTTTGAAGGGTCTGAAAAAAGTTTGGTTTTCAGGTTTTTTAAAATGTGAGTTGTTTTATTTTTTATTAACACCTTGCAAATGCCTTGATTTTTTAGAGTTTTAACGAAGAATGAAACTTGAATTGAAGGGTTTTCATATAATAGACCTTGACGCTTTTTCATTAGAATCTTCAGGTTTTTTAAGTTGCTTATTGATGGAGTTTCGGGCAATGGCTTCCTTGCACTGATAAACCCTCCGGCTGTCATTAGTTTGAAATCCTCGCCTTCTGAGAATGGACTTTCTATTTCTTCCACTGAGGCAAGTGGTTCGATTGCTTCGATTAAAGAAAATCTTATGGATTTTGCTGGACGGTCTTCACATTGACTGAATAAACAATTTTCTTGAGTTTTCAGATCTTTTAGATCTTTTAATTCTTTCAGTTCTTTTAGTTCCTTTTTTAGCATTTTTTCAGACTGTCTGCTGCTTTCCAGCTGATTTTCCAGAGACTTGCAAACACTTTCAAGAGTTTTATTGCTTACCTCAAATTTTTCAAAGACACTTTGTTTAGTTTCAAGGTCTTTTTTCAGGTTTTTCAGCCTGATTTCAAGATTTTTAATACTTGCTTCTAAATTCCTGGAGTACTCTCGTGAGTCTCTCAATTCCGAAGCAGTTTTCGAGAGGTTTTCACTTAAAACAAAAACATCTTCTTCTTTCAACTCAAGATTTTCAATTAAAATTTCGTTTTCCCTTTCAAGTCGTTCACTTTTTTGCTTTTCATCATCGTAAAGTTCTGTGAGTACTTGAAGATCATGCTGATAGCTGTTCATGTTTCTCTCAGTGATGCCGAGTTGGTCTTTCAACCTGCAGTAGTCAGCTCCAAGTCCCTTCCACTCAACTGAAACCAGATCTCGTTCATTTTCCAAGTCTTTTTCATTAAGAAAAGTTTCATAAAAGGAATCCTCAAGGCTCATTTCTTGAATTGACTTCGATAAACTATCACCTTCCGGCAGTACTTTCGGGCAAATATCTGGTAAAAACAAGCAAGAAGGAGGAAGTACGAAAGAAGGTTGATCTAAAATAGAAATTCTTTTATTTTCTGATTTCCAGAGCTTGTAAATATTTTTACTGTTGTTGAGCATTTCAAGAGTTTCATTGAGTTGTTTGATGACTTCGTGGTCTTCCATGTCCATGTACTTATCGATCTGACTAATCAAGACCGCTTGATAAACTTTGATGTTTTTTCCTATTCTCTTTACTTTTTCAATGTCCTTCTTCTCAATAATCCCTGTCGTCAAGAGCTTCATGCTTTTTTTGATACCCTTCAGTTTTTTTTTCAGTTCTTCTTTTTCTTTATCAAATTTCATCTCAAGAAAAGGAACTCCTCGAGTGTTTAAATAATCGAAAAGTTTCTTGTACCCTGAAACTTTTCCATTTGTGTCGAAGGGATGAAGACGCGCCCAGAGCTTGATGCAAAAATGAAGAAGAGATAAAAACTCTTCTGAAGCTAGCTGCTCGTAAAGAGTCTCTGCTTGGAATAAGGACTTCCCTCGATGATCGTCTTTTGAGTCTTTTTTGAACTCTGCAAAAATTTTGAAACGATTGTAGAACTTTTTAGAACAATATTCGAGAATATGAGGATTTTTTGACTCCATTAAAGATTTTAGGAGTTTCAAGGCTTGTAACTTGACAGTTGGAGCTACTTTTTTGTTTTTCATTAGCTTTTTTAGGTATTTTAAGATATTTCTTGAATATTTCTGGTTGTAACTCGAAAATTGGGAACGGAGTGAGGATATTAGGTTTAGTCTATCGTCTTCAAAGAGGACTGATCGGAAAGTCTTTGCGATTAAATCCATTTTATATTTTTGCAATTATTTAGTTTTAACAGTTTATTGATAAAATTTTGATTATTTTAGGGCTTCTTCTGGAATGTTAGAGATTGATGGATTCTTTTGTTTAGATAAGTTTTAGATGTTTGGAAGTAATTGGAAGGATTTAGTGAGAAAGGATTTTTTTAATTTTTGGATTGATTTGGATATAGAGATTAGAATTTGATATGTTTTGGTAGGGCCATAATCTTGAAGTTGTTTATCTACTGTTTAGAAGTAGACATATATTTTATCGTTAAATATAGAATTTATTTTTCATAGCTTAGTTGCTTGAATGCAAGTGCTTTTCTTTATAGGCATTCTTTCTAAGGACTTAAACTTCGATATCTCCATTCAAAGACCCTTGGATCAATTCCTAAATCCTTCAATATCCAAAAAATATTCCATTTCAAAGTAAAACCCTAATAATAAAATATATCATTAATCAAAGAGACCTTAATTCTTCATTCAAGAATTAAAATTTATCTTTTGAGTCATCAGCCATATTATAAATCTTTCACTAATGCCGAAAGACGCGAAGAAGAAGGACAAGAAATGGTCCAAACACGTGGATAAGGACTTCGGCTTCGATCGAATGGCAGAACTGGAAGAAAAAGCAGCAAGAATGGGTGTTGAGGTCTGGCAGCTGAAAAACGAGTCGGATGAGGAAAGCGAAGGCAACGAAGAAATCAAAGAAGCTGCCAGGGAAGAGTCTGGGGAAGAAGAAGACTCAGTTATTAGAGGACATCAAGGACTTATCAACATAAAAAACCCGAATCGCCTCAAACCACTTACGAAGAACGACTTTCGCACTGAAGAGGAAATGGCTGAGTCGAAGAAAGCTCTGAAACAAAAAGCCAACTCACAGGCCGGAGATATGCAAAGGCTTCAGGAAGTCAGAGCTCGACGGGAGGCTGCAGCCAAGCAAAGAGAAGAAGAAAAGACCAAAAGAGACACTTTGAAGGAAGAGGCGAAAAAAGGGATTAAAAGGAAAAATTAACCTTTTTAAGTATTAAGCTTTGAAGAGTATGTTTTTAGAGTTTTAAAAATTAAATCATTTTACAATTAGAAAAGATTATCTTCAGCCCAGTTCAAGACTTTTCTCATCAGAAGTGTCTTTAACGAGTTTTCCATTTTCCCATCGTCCTTGAAACTTTTTCCCATTTCTACAAGTAAGAGTTCCAAAACCATGTTTCAAATCATTTCGATACTCACCATCATAAACTTTTCCAGAAGGCCAAGAAAAGCATCCTTTTCCGTTCATTTGATTTTCTTTCCACTGTCCTCGATAGACTTTTCCATTCGGCCAGGTGTAAACTCCAAATCCATGAAAGCGATTTTTCAGAAATTCTCCTTGATAAGAACTTCCATCAGGCCAAACGAATCGTCCTTCGCCTTCTTTGATTCCTTTTTCAAACGACCCTTCAAAATAAGACCCGTCTTTCCAGTCCTCTCGTCCTTTTCCATGTTGTTTATTAGCTGAAAACTGTCCTTCATAGGAAAATCCTTCAGCCGTGACTAGTTTTCCTCTGCCTTCAAACATTCCATGAAGAAAGTCTCCTTGGTAGTAGCCTCCTGAAGCGAAAATCAAACGTCCTGCTCCGTGTTTTTTATTTGAAAAGAAATGCCCGATGTACTTGTTTCCTGAATGAACCTCAATCCCTTCACCGGATTTTTGGTTGTTTTCATCAAGACGGCCTTGGAAAAATGAACCGTCTTCAAGAAGGTAAACTGGGAAATCGCTTATGGTTAAATGGTAGTCTTCTAATAATGACTCGGTTTTAACCACCTGGGATGGAAGGACTGACATCAGGTCTAATTTCAACTCGCGAGGCTTTGATTTCTGGGTTTCGGATTTCGTTGGGGTTTCTGAAATGCTTTCTAGACTTTCTTCTTTTATTATTTCAAGGGAGGCTGGAGCGTATTTGAGGCTTAGGTCTATGTCTTGAAGTTTTTTTTGGTTTATGGGAACTCCGCGAAGACATGATGTGCAGTTTTGGCCCATTTTATTTGAATTTAAATGAGAAGATAGAAAGAAATAAGATATCTGAGGGTTTGATACAGAACAATTATGGAAATTTATTTGATTAATAGTAGCTATCATGATTTATTGGTAGCCATTATAATTTTAGAAATTTTCCTAATGAAGGAGGATTTCTGAAAAGCTCTATTATTAAAGTTAATGAAGATATGTATTTCTTCTTGATCTCTAAATGCTAGTCTGATATTTGAAATAAAAAAAATTCAATTTCAAAAACATAAATTTACTATCACAATAAATAATCAATCAGATACAATCTAACAAAAATCAATGATTATAAATTGATTTATCATTATATAAAAAACAGTAGAAATGATATGAAAATTTATGAAATCAGTAAAAAAAATGCCCAATAAATCGATCAATTAATTCAGCATGTATACATAATAGTTATCTACATATATAAAATTTACTGATTACTTAGTATTTGCTATAAAATCTAAAGTTTAAGAATGGAAGCGAACCTTAATTAGACCACAGCTATTAGAGAAAGAAAAGGATTTTTCTGAAATTTCAGCTTTAAAATAATATTATCTTCTAAATAGCATATACTTTAGAACTAAACTAAAAATTGATAATGTTTTTATAACTTAACGCAAGATCTTTGGCTTAGTTGTATTTTGAAATTTACTTTAAATATTTAATAGGGTTATAGAGTATACCTTAGCAAACCTTCACTGCTTAATAATGGCGATATATCGTCTTAAAAAAATAACTTTATAATTTTGAAATTGATATTCCTTACTAAATAAATTGTAATATGAATATGAACTCTAAAAATTAAAAAAAATTATGGTAATTAAGTTTGGATGATGTAAAAGCAGAAACTAATAAGTGTACGCGTTTCATACTGGCCTAATAGAACATATTCAATCTTTCAAATTTTAAATTAGATATATAATGAACATATTCATCTGTTTAATGCAACTTCTATATCTACTTTCTCAATAGAAATCCGAAGTATGATTATCATACTGCTTTGAGTGAGATGTGAAATTTTTTAAGAATATAGATTACTCTTGAATAATATTTCATACCGTAGATTGACTCTTATTCAAAAACTATGCCAAGGTAATAGATAAAGTTAAATCACCCCTTAGCACATATGCAGATATCTTGATATACAAATTGTTTTGATAAGCCTTAAATTTTGTATGAATCGTATTGATTAAAAGATAAATATTATTTATTCTTTGCATGCAAGTATGAAACCTGGTTATGAAGGATTTCAGCATATTTATTTTTACTTTAATTAGTTAAAAAATTATATAATTAATAACTACTAACCAAAGAATACCAAAGGAACTAGTTGATTGTTTCAAGTTTATATACTTATCTATGGGCTCTGAACATGAAGGATATCCTGGATATTTATCGCAAATGATACAGCCTATCTTATAATTATTTAATAGAGCATCTGATCCAATATTCGTAAAATTGATATATATTGAATCTGCTTCATGTTCATAAACTGAAAAATACAAACTTCCAATCGTATAATTATTATGTTCAATTTCTTCCCAAAAAATTGTATCAGTTGTGATTTTAATATCTGTTTTATCTATAACTATGCATTTAATAATTCCATCTGAATCAGATGTAAAGTTAAAGATTAGCACATCATCTTGCAAATCCCATGCATAATCAATAAATCTTGCTTGATAAATATTTCTTTGAATAGATGAGATATCAGCTGTATAACCAGTAATTCTTTCTATTGAATATTTATTTTCAGAAAGCAATTCAAAACAATCTTCAACTTTTGTAGGATCAGCCAAAAAAAGTAAATCAATTCCACTTTGAATGTGTCTTCTATCTAATTCTGTGATTGAAATAAGTTCCTTTTTCCAATTAATAATGTTTGCTACTTGTTCTATGAGTATGTTTATATTAATGTTTGAGTCTTCATCTGAATATTGTTGACGAAAAGTTATTAATGCATGATTTTTTAGAGATTTCGTTGTAATTTTTTCTAGAGTTTTTTGTAAAATATTTCCGGATAAGTTATCAATGTATGAAATTATGACGTATTTTGTTTATAAATTTAAATATTGAAACTGGAATAATTTTTTTGAAAATAAAAAATTTTTGTGGTTTATTTTAGCTATATTATTACTCTCAAATATATCTTTTATTTATTTTGTTTCAGGAACCAAAAAATCAACACTCATTATAGAATTTTCACCTTTATTTACCAAACTTTGTCCAGGGATCATAATAAAACGTCCTTGATACATAAGACCTTTAAATATATATTCTTCATAGTAACTCGTGAATATTTCCTGATATTTTTGTTTAATTTCCTTTATATGCTCCTCAATGCTCAAATTCGAATCCTCAGAAGTAATACTATGAACCTTTCTGAGAATTTTTATATATTCGAAGTCATTATCATTAAAAATATTATCTGAAACAATAGCCCAAGTTAATATTCCTTTTGAATCAGAGTTGATGTTGAAATCAAATCCAACTGACGTAGGTTTACTTAATGAATATGTAATTTTTCCTGTTTTCGAATATTCTGCTTTACTAATAAATAAAATTTTTTCTGTTATTTGAAAAGTTTTAGCATCTTTTCCATCGACTCTCGCATTTACTATATAATCTTTTACTTCAGTGCAATCATCGCAACTGATAATAAATTTATTTTTAGGGAAACTAGGACTTAATATCACAGGATTTGGCTCTATGACTATATTCTTTGATGAATCTTCAGGTGTTAATACAATAAAAAGATCATTATATGGATAGATAGTTTGCGTTTCTGAAAAAATATTTATTAAAATTGGAAGGCTATGAGTTTTAGGATTCACATAAATGTCTTCTTCTGGCAAAATAATCTTGTAAATTTTATTATTAGAAACCTCTATAAATGTAGGTCTTGGCTTGATATATTTTGAATATTTTCTTTCATTTACATTATCCTGAATTAAATCCCAATAAATATAATAAAGTCCATATTTTGATGTAGAATCTGCTCCAATATATATATCGACATATTTTGTGTTTTGATCAAGACTGAAATGTCCATCATTACTTATTGAAATTCCTGCATTTGAACCGAAACCAGAAAAAGAAACGGTTCCCACTAATTCAAGTAGACTATCAGAAGTATCATGTTCATCCAATCCAATAGTAAAAGGTCCACAAAAGGTTCCAGCTGTTATTAAAATATGACTATCAAGGTGGTTAGTTAAACTTAATTTTCCATAATCATTATAAAATCCAGTAAATGCAGCATTAAGGTTATCAAAAGAAGATTTTCTTACGATATTAGAAGAGTCTTGCGCGAAAATTGAAAACTTTCTACTTAGATAATCAAAATCATTAGGTTCAAATTTCAAATCTTCACTTGGAAACCCGTAACCAGGATATCCAAATTGCTCAAAATTTAAAATTGTCCAGAAATTTTCACTATCAAAGCGCAAATCATCATCAATATTAATTTTTAAAAAGTTCGCATCGATAGTAAAGTCTAAGTATGCATACCGATTATAATAATAATTATATATTGAACATTCTTTTTTTTTATATATAGCCAATAGATCACTATATGGCTCTGGAAATATAATCGTTAGGCTTAAACCATTTTCAAATTGTTTATTAATATTAACCCAAAGAGATAGTGATTCACTATCTTTTTCAATTTCTACAAAATATAAGTTTATAGAGTCTTTAATTTTAGTGTTAAAAAACATTTTTTGTTTGTCTTTTGCATAGTAAGGCTGAAATAATAAATTATCATATTGATCTTTAATATAAACATTGAACCAGCCAGAACTTTGAGGAGTTGTAAGTTTCATTTTTATTGTAAAAGCTCTCATAGCCATTATTTTTTTATTATAATTGCATGAAACAATCCAATGATTTGCAGAGCAAATTAAACTTTTTCCTAATTCATCAAAGGCTTCAATATATTTAAGGTCGTTTAATCTCGAGAATTGATTCGAAGGGCCAGGGATTGAGTTATAATTACCACAGGCATCGAAATCAATTGAAAAAAAATTAGGAGTCTCAGTGTCTAGAGTCAATTCAAAGGTATGCCATGAGATATATCCAGGGCTCATTATTTCTGAATAAAATTCGAGATTAATTATATAACTGGTCAGTCTCGGAAGAATTTTCAATTTTTTTTCTTTTTCTTTAATACTATCATCAATTACTTTAGTTGATAATGCATCATCGCAAATAACCTTAACAAAAAAATCGCTTGATTCCAGAGTATTGAGATCAAAAGCATAGTCAAGAATAATTTCAAAAAAACTATTTGCTTTGATAGGAACTTCTGTGACTATAAAGAGTGTATTTAAATATACTTTTGCTGATTTATATGAATGGCTGCACCATAAATCTTGTTCTATATCAAGGTGATCAGAAAATTGGCCAGATATTGAAACAGTTGCATCTTGAAGAATTTCATAATCGACAAAAAATTTAATCCAAAAAAAACCTTTTGAGATCCAAGAATGTTGGGATACACCCTTTGTAATAACATATTAAGCTATTTCTGTGTATGGATAGAGTTATTAGATAATTTGCGGATATTAATGCTTTTTATTATCGAATGATTTAAGTGATTATTTTAAAAATTATTTATTACCAAAATGAGATGAATAAAAATAGGATAGATATTAATGTCAATCGCCTAATCTAACGGTTGACTTAGATTGAAATTCAGAAAAAATAAAATTTTATTTTATAATGACTAGTTTAATTTATTCAATCCATCTAAAAGAATTTTAAAATAATCCTTAAAAATATTAAAGAAATATCTATACAATTATACAAATTTTATTTTATGTTTACAGAATAAAAAAAGGGAATCTAATAATAATAATAATAATAAGAAAATATATTATCTAATCAATATTTAATGAAAGATATTCTATTTATGAATTATGAAAAATTATGAAAATTTTATGAGATTAAATTTTTTGTACACCCATATCTCTGAATTTGAGCTTTGTTGAATTGGGATAAATTCTGGATCACTTGGTATTGTAGTAGTTTCCGATCCTGAATTCTCCCAAATGAAATAATTATTATTGTCTTTTTCAATCATAATCGATTTGAACCCTTCGAAAGGATTAATAGTTCCAATATCAGGAAGTTCAGCATTTGATATTATTATATTGAAAAGTGTACCACTAGATATTACTTTATCTATTGAGAGTGATATTAAATTATTATCATTTATCCTGCAGCCAATTCTTATTGATTCCACTTTTATAATACAATCTAGACTATCATATATTTTCCAGTAATCAAGTGTAATTTTAATAATGGAACCAGGGTCTAGATTCAATTTTAGCTTAAAATTTAATCTAACTTGAGTTGTTCTTGAATTATACCATGAGTTGGTGATAGTTGAAGGGTAATAATCAGATATTAAAATTTTCCCTGGACCTGTAGTTATTTTCCCTTGTAGAAAAACGCAGTTTTTATTCGAAAACTCAGAGTCGTAAACATAAGTCAAGTAATATTGAACATGATCAGTTTCAGTTATAATAATCGAGCTTGGAATAATCGATAAATAGAAAAAATATTCAACTCCTTCAATTTCAGAAACACTTCCAAATGATTCTTTAAAGTAAATATTGAATTTGAAGTTATGATTAGATGAGGTAATTGAATTTGTTATAAAATTTTCATAAATAGTTTTAAATCCTTGAGGTAAAATAAGGAATGACGAGTAAGTAACAGCATCATTTATTATCCCATTTGAATCAAGATCTGCTTACCTAGTTTTATTTTCATTATCCTTTAATTTATTGTAATTATCTTATAGATTGTTGTTTTTGTGGATTTAAAGATTTAAAAATCGTGTTTAGTAAAGGGATCTATTGTAAGTCACTCAGAGATAAGAATTTGTATAATTAATTAGGTTTAATTCATATTAAAGTCTTATTATGGGAAGCTTACTTTTCT